>LSSK01001316.1:0-29779 GCA_001969505.1 Zancudomyces culisetae
TGTAATAACCATCAGCTCAGGAAAATCACTGAGATTAAATGTAGTAAATAAATAAATTGTTGGCCATACTTGCACATGATTGATAGTTTCGCATACATTTATCATTTCCAAAAAGGAAAAAGAGAGGGGGAGGTAGAAAACAAAACTCAAAAGCGTTAAAGGACGTGGTTAAGAAAGAGGAGATTTATGTGCTCACATTGCTTTACTAGTTAAAAAAAATAGAGTGTATGAACAAAAAAACAAAAGGCTAGTTAATAAAAGGGGGAAGCCTTATCGGAATAATTTATAGTCAACAAGTATATCACCACTAACTACAAGCATCTCGTTTAAGAGTGCAAGTTTGTTAAGTTGGAACTTTGAAGAATCAATCTGTTCATCACCACCATCTTCATTGCTGTTATTACCAGAAGATCCGGCAAGAGAGATGGGTGCAATGTTAGTATGGACATTAGCATTGAACGAAAGGGTTTTGTTGTTGTATAATGGAGTCCACAGACCAGCAATAACGTTTTGGGAAAGATGGTATACGTCGTGGAAGAATATAGCAGATTTGTGATAAATAGTATCCAACTCTGATCGGAGAGATGATATGGTGTCGAATGTTGGGGTTTCCAGGTTTTTGGTGTTGTTAACGGCGTCATCAGCGTCATTTTCATCAAGAACATCAAGGATGTTGCTATTGGATAATGCTTCGCTTATAGCAATGTTCTTGAACATATTTAGGTTAGATTTACCGTTTTTACCAGTGTTGCCTTTAGCTGACTGGGTAGAGGTTATATTGGAAAACGAGTTGGCGCAGTAGGCTGGATTTATAAACAAAACAAAGTCATAGTGAGACAGTGGAGAATTGAAAAAGATGTTTTGGTTGTTTGTATCCAAAAAGGTCAAACAACTGGAGGCCAAATTCATCAGACGATGGGCAGTCAGCGAAGAAAGTACAGTGTACAGATTGGCGTTATGTTCGTTGATTATAGTAGGGTGGATTACTGACACTGGGCAGGAACAATCCTCAATGTCAACATAAACCTGCAAAGCACCCAAAAGGTTCTTCTTGGTTGCTTTCAAGGTTGCAAAGCTTTCACTAATCAGTTTGTTTGTGGCACTAATGCTTTTGCTTCGGGTAGTCTTTGCAATAGAGTTGAGAATTGTCTGTTGACGAACACCAGCATCGGCACTAGTACTGGTACCTGCTTCGTTCTCATTGTCGTTCTCATTATCATCGTTATTGGTAGAATCAAATCGAATTACCAACGGTGTAGATGAACAGTCGAATGAAGCCAAAAAGTGCAGAACGTTGATGAAGGCCTTTGTGTAAGAACCAAGCAAGTTGTTGTGGCTGGGGACAGAATCTCCGGACTGGTTCAATTGATTTATACTGGTAGTGTTTATAATAAACACGTGGGCAACAATTAGTTCGGCCAGTTCTTCAGAAATCCAAAATGTGCCAAATGAATTTGTTTCGTAGCCAATTGTACCAGTGGCCAGCAGGAAATGGGAACTCAGCCATTTTTTAAACAATTTTACAGTCAACGAAAAAGTTGGATAGTATTTTTTGTTCAACTGCTCGATTTTATGATGTAAGGCTGGTAAGAAATCAAAGGTTTGAGTGTAGCAGTTGAGGTATGATTTGAGCAGTGCTTGGGTATAGTGTGTCTTGATGCTATTGTTGGTAGACAAGAGACGCAATAGTCTAAAGACAATTTGTTTCTCTCGATCCAACTTGAGGTATATTTTGTAAACCACGTTTTCGTCAAGAATTTCTAGCCACAGATCGTCCATGTTGCGTTGGAGTTCTGCCAGCCACAACATCACATGTTGGGCACTTCCACTGCTGGTTAGCAATCTGTTATTGACATACTTGCTGTTAAATTGGTTGGGGTCTGTAATATTATGATATTTGCACGCAATGTTGATATCATCTCCATATTTTTCTTTGTAGACTTGACCAACTTTCAACAACATAGCTGTCTTTACTTTGTATAATGCCAACAAGTTGTTTTCTGGCCATTTTGTGGATCCCTCAAGCTCAAACACGACCTCAACGACAGGTTTCAAGTGTCTCTTGTCATTATTTGTGTAAGGTGCAATGCTTGTTGCTCTTAGATAAGGCGAAATGTTTTTAATACTTGTGACCTGTAATGGTAGTTCCTCATTGATTGCATAGACCCTCTTGGTAAAGTCAACAAATTGTACCGAGAGGTGTTCATTGGTGGCCATTTCCAGCTTGGCCTTGCTAACTAGCTGATCTATTTGCTTTGTCACTTTTTCAATTATGTACAAACTGTGTTTTGTAGTAGCCGCAAAATGTCTCTTAGTCAACAAGTAGTCAATCATTTGCGTAATGATTTCCAATCTATGTGTAATTCCACCATTGTTATTAGCACTACCATTTTGTGTATCATTCCACACTGTACATATCCTGATACTTCCATCCTTAAATCTTCGTAACTCTGCTCTTTCACTTCCCCAAAGATTTACAAATTTATCTTTTTGGGCTGCATCAATAGGACCAAGCTCTACTAGTTTCATTGCTTCTTGCGGATTTACATTGATGCCTACAGTAATTTGCCCAGTTGTATTCATCAAGTATATCAAAGTTGTTCGGTTTTGCAACCCAGCCTTCAGTATCCTGTAGACTTGATTTTGAAAGTATTTCTCGTCATTTGCCATATCCATTCGCTTGTTATTAATATTGTGCTCTGCCTGTGGGTTTTTTACTGTCTTCAGTGTATATATGTAGTCAAAGTTCAATATTGATTGCGTCTTATTATTAATAAATATCTTGAAAAATACGTCTTCTTCCTCTTGTTCCTCTCTTATACCATCACCATTGAACCTTGCACCAATTCCAGCATCTAATAGCTCAAGAGTCATCCTGGCCTCCTGTTTTATTCTCATTATTTCCCACTTATCCACTCCCGCCAACAGATTCAGTTGCCCAGTTGGATCAGCAAACACATTGTCAAAGTGTGCTTTGAATTTAGACATTTCATAGCTCGCTGTAGCCTGTGGTAAGTTCTCTGCTACTTTAACTGGTTCATATCCCATTTCTATTCCTTCTGAGTCCCTAAAATGGTCCCGAATGAATACCATCAAACTTCGAAACAGTTGGTATGAGCTTATATTTCCGCTTATCCTCCCTAAAATACTTGCATTTCTATTACCTACCGAACCAGACCCAGAACCAGATCCAGAGTTTTGAGATCCATTGATAAGCCATGCAAGAATCATTGTCAAAATAAACCCATTCATCTCTCCTCCAAATTTTCTTTGGCTGAGCCACACCTTACTTAGCACCACAGCGTCTCTAAAGCTTTCACTTTGCTTGCTCGTCTCATACAGATATTTTAGATGTGTGAAATACTGGCTTTCGGCAACCATCGCTGTGTTGTACAAAGGAGTAGCTACCTCCGTTTCCGTTTCCGTTTCCACACTTGTTTTTCCGACTTTTTCAATATTCATGACTTTCTTTATAAAATCACCTCTAACATTGTTTTTTTCTGGTGAGAACTTTTGTCTAGCAAACAGTGTGCTAGATATGGTAGGGATCAGCCGAATCTTAATGCCGCCGTTACGCCCTCCGTTCTTGTGCTTAAGAGTTCCTTCGATAATTGTAATGCGCTTATCTCCTCTTAGTTCAGAATATCTAAAGCCCAAATCTTTTGCTAATGCCTTATCTTTAAGCAGCTCACTCATTACACACTGCAAATAGAACGCTCTTTTATAAAAATATCGATAGTTCACACAATCTTTATCGGTAAATAACTCGTCGGGCATTTTAATCGCGATATCTACACCAAACCCTTCTCGAGTATCCGCTGCCATTCCAAGACCAAAAGATCCCACTATTGAGATCTGTTCTGGCTTCTTATATCCCACCTTCAAGTTTTTGGCATAGTCTTTTGGTATCTCGGCAAAATAAGGGTTCACATATTCTACTACTTCGGCAACCTCTTCACCACCCTCGTTGATTGATTCTTTGTTTGACTCGTTATGTTTTTTTCCCTTTCCACTCTTTTTCTGATTACCACTATTTTTGGTACTGTTTTTTTCCTTTTCAACTTTTCTGTGCTTGTTACCAGATTTAACCTTCTCTACTCCCTTTTCAAGCTCGATTTCTGCAATATCTGTGCTCTTCTCCAAGATAGCACTGATTTTCTTGATATATTCCTCAACCCTTTTGGTTTTTGCACTTTGGACTTCTACTCTGCTCTCTTTCAACAATTCTTCAGTATGAAGCATGAATATGTTGGACTTGAACAACATGGGAGCTTCTTTCATGATACTCAGCTCTTCAATCGTTGGAAGAGCGCCCTTTCTTTTAGTTTTATTCTTTCCATGCTGGACCGCCTTCCCCTCTTCCATTGTCTGGTCTGCATCACCTTCGCCATCCGAACTCAAATCCAGCTCTGATCCTGAATCCGAATCCAACTCCAATTCTGACCCAAAATCATCCTGATACTCGTTAATTCCACCACTTTCACTTTCACTTCCGCTGCTGTTTTTATGTACATCTACTTTAATTTTAGCTGCCTTTTTGTCAGCTTTTTTCTCTTTGATCTTTCTTTTCAATGAGTTTGACATTTCTACTAATATCTGTAAAGTCTAGTTGTTTTTTTTTTGTACTTTTTGTATGTGAGTGTATTTACATTTATATATATAATACGTGTCTTTTAAAGTTTACGAGTTGCTGGCTGACTTGACTATACAATAAAAAAAAATTTTTTTTTTCCTGTATTGCCAAAATTTTGATCCAGTTCAGAAATCTTTCTCCAAAAATATAAAAATAAAAAAAAAAGTTAGCAAATAAACGCAGGCACAAAATAAAGGAAAAAAAATTTTTTTTCAGTAGTTGGATCCAAAAGATTGTTTTCAAGTACTTTCCTTCAAAGTGTTGAGATCATCTGGTATCAGTATTTCAAGGGGAGTATGGAGATAAAGAGTACCATACGATCAAATAAAACAGTATAAAAAAGACAAAACCCAAGCAAAAATTAGCGGATAAAGTTGTTTTGGTATATCAACGCGTTTTCAACTCCATTAATAGCATTCGGTCCATTGAAGGGTTTCTGGAACATGTGTTCAAATGGATACCTAAAAAAAACATTACAATACATATATAGTTTGTGAAGTTTTTAATTTACTATTATTATTTTTTATTTTTCTCTCACTTTGCAGAAATCGTTCAACTCTTTTGTAAATGGATGATGACTTGATTAGTGTATGAGCATAAATATGTAGGGAAAAGGTCTTACAGTTAAAACATCCGGATTTGCACACACAGCTACGAATTATGTTTTTCACACCAAATGCTAGTAGATACTCGAACAAATCTGTAGATTTGTCCGAATGCGACGCATACAGAGCGCGTAGAATGGCTGGGTTAGTTGGCGAGTAAAATATTAGCATTCTTTCAGGAATTTTGTCCCCTGCGCCATGATTTTCACCTCTGTTCCAATTTTGAACCAAAGTAAAATTACTAACATTGTTGCTGTTTATAAAATCGCAGCAGTTTGTGTTTATTCGTGATATCCCACATATCTTCTTGATCGAGTTAGCAAATAAATGGCAGAGGAGATGTGATACATCAAAACTATTGACAGCTCCTCCACCAACAGATATGTGTGAATGCGTAGATATATCTTTGCTATTGATACCACCATCATTATTGCTGAAACTATTACTACTATTACTATCTGTACTGTTCAATGTTTTACAAAGAAGTTGGCTGAAATTTGTATTCAGACATCTGATCATTAAAGCTTGGGTTATGTATGAAATTGTTACTGGCTCATCGATTTTATAACAAATAGTACTTTTACTTTTGCTGTTGCTGTTCCTTTTGTCTGCGTCTATCCCCACATTTGCAGCTCTATTGGCACCAATAGCAAAACTAAAATTGCGATCCTCAAGTTTGTAGGATTTTATTTTGTTGTTGACTTTTATGAGAGAATTTGAACCGTGTATACTGCTAGTGCCTATGCCTTTTTGTAGAATATCAATCGACGTCTCGACATCGCCTACACTGGTTACATGATATCTGTACTGACTTTTATCTTCAGAAACAAACAGCTTTCTAGAAATGGCAATTTTGAGATCTAGGAGAAATCCAGTGATCTTGTAGTACTCTCCCTTGAATATGTACACTTTATCTTTATACAAACTATCAGACGCACGATACGGCTCTAGAGTTTCGAGTACTCGATATGCACTAAAGCCACCACCATTAAATTCAATAATGGTCCAGTCATTATTTCCAACAGCACCCCCTCGGCCATCAATGGTATTAAAACCGCGAACACCGTACTCATTTCCAGAAGGTCCGAGTCCGTTGGTGTGAGCCTCATTAACAAAACTTGCCCGTATTGGGACCTTTATGGCGGGGTAAGGCTTATAGTACAAAGTCGGTATATACGTACCGTATTTGGAATCAAAAAGTAGTGTCTCCTCAGCTAGTTTTGAGATATTCTCGCTATCCTCATCTGGATCGGAAACGTTTTTATTGATATGTGTATACCATCGCAGATTTGTTACCCTTTGTCCCACATGACATGTACACTCACTTGCCTGGTGTGTCCCAGGGAATCTAATTCCAGAGAGGGTCTCTCTACCACCATCTGGGGAACTAAACACAGTATCCCCTTCAAGCTCACCAACGCGTATAGCTAACTCGAATGCCGCACATTGTAAATGCTGTTTGACTATATCACTGCAATAAGCGATTTGACAATCTAGCAGTTCAAGATTTCTCACAGCCTGTAAACCATTGCTTGACTCTTGATCGATATCTTCTTCTCTGCGTTGCTCTTCAGAGCTGCCATTTGTATTTTTAGTGACCAAATCATACAGTACTACAATAGCAGTATTTCTTTCTAACTGTGCAAATTTTCTGTCCCCACCATCACCATTTAACACATGGTTGCACTCTAACGGCCGGCTAGAAACTCTTCCTGATCTTCCTATTTGCTGTAGATACTGTGTTTTGCTGTACGGCATTCCCAAGATGATTGTTAATTCCAAGCTCCCTATATCGATTCCTAATTCTAGCGCAGATGTAGAGATAATCAGCCTTATTCGATTGTTAAACATGAGTTTTTCAATGTTCCTTCTCTCCTGTGGGGTATACCCACCACGATAGGGCTGCACATACTCTATCAGCTCCTCTTTTCCATACGTTTTAAGTTTGCTGACTAACTTAAAGTATATCAACTCGCACTGCTCACGGGTTCTGCAAAATAAAATCGTTTTCACATTGCTTTGAACCACCATGAAACCAATATCGACAACATCACTCAAATATCCTTTTTCTGAGTTGCTACTATTCTTGCTTGAATTCCAAACTACCAAGTCCTAAATTATTTTGGTATTTTCAATAACTGGCTTTTAGAAAAATAATTGTGGAATAAAATTTATGTAAATATACCCCTTCTTTATAAACACTTTTGTTAAAATTGACTCGCGTTAAAATAATAGAAATGATGATAGATATTAAATTTGGGTACCTGGGGCTTTTTCGGTGATCCGTCCACACTAATCAGCTCGAAATGCGTGGTGTTTGTCAAGTCTACGGCAAACTATCATTTTAATGTATCGAAAGTGTTAGTATTCGCCAGTTCTTTTTCGGGGGAAAAAAAAGTGTGATAGTTATGGGTATTAGACTGAAAATCACATCAAATACCAACTTATTTCGAAACCGTTTACCTTCAAAGGGTTTTCTATGGTAGCGCTACTCAAAATAAATTGGATCCTATCACGAGAATCGCTTTGAATAAAATGAGAGCATATCCGGAGCAGTCTTGCTAAAATCATCTTCATATGCATTCCGAAACTTTGGTTGTACACATGAACCTCGTCAATCACCACTAGCTTTAAATTTTGTAAAAATAGCCTCCACCTACTGTTGTTACTGCTATTACTATGTGGGAGTATCGAGCAGTGTAGTGAATCGGGATTTGTTATCAGTACATCGATAGGCTGCGTACCTCCCAATGATCTCCGCTGTTCCAATGGCGTATCACCATCATACACTACGATATTACACATTGAGGAGGTCTTGGAATCTCCCTTTTGAAGGAAACTTGAAAATATTTCATTGAGTTTTTGGAATTGGTCTTGTTGTAATGCCTTTGTTGGAAAAATAAGCAATGCAGTTTTCCTTTCTAATGAAATGTCAAAAAGTACCGTTTTCAATATGGCATGCTGAAATACAAGTGACTTTCCACTACTAGTTGCCGTTGTGATTATGACGTTTTGGTTTTGATTTGTCTTTTTAATCGCCTCTGCCTGATGGGAGTAGAGCTTCTCTATTCCCAGAGTTTCTTTGAACTTTTGTAAAAACAACCCATTTTCTACTAAATTAAAGTCGTTACTGTCTGCATCAAATTCATCCTTATTATTCTGTTCATATACTGGATTTCGTCCTTCCTCGGAAAAGATGCTTTCCAAGTTTATTTGACCAGTACAAAAATCGGCATTGAGTAACAGCTCAACTATTTTATTTTGATGCTGGAACTTACCAGCAGCATTGTTTTCAAGGTTATCAATGCTCTTGGTTATTATCCCATGCTTTTCAAGAACATTTCTTGGTATATGTTTTAGACACAATTGCTCCAACCTTTTGGGATGAAATTTTTCCTATTGATAGAAAATTTTGATTAGTTTTATCGAACCTCCCCCCTCCCTCCAGAAAAAGCCAAAATTGTAGTTTTATTTACCGAGTCCTCCGCATTTTGAAGCCAATCTTCTAAAAATTTATCAAACACATCAATCTTGTCCTTGACCAACTCCAGTGTGCTTTTATTTACAACAGCACTCGTAGTGTCCCTTTTAAGCTTTCGCTTTTTTTGCACCGTACCGGTATCGCTATCCTGTGTAAAGGAAATATATATCTGCACTTCCTCATTTGAGGTTTCTAACTTTATGTCGAGGCTCTCATGCATAATATCCTTTATTAGCACTAAGTCGATGATTGTGAAATTTCTATAAGAAGTTGTTAAGAATATTGATCAGCTTCACTCGAATTTCGCCACTGAGACGATTAGTTACCATAAACATGTTGTTTAGTATATTAAATAGTTGTATGAGGACTCAATGCGATACAAGTCGTTGTCTATGTTGCATGGTATACAAGAGCTTACATTTTTGACATTTGTAATATTGACTTTGTTAATTGTTCAAATGAGGGATTCGAGTTTGTTTGCTTAACAAAGAGATAATAGATCATTGTGAAGGATTTGAAAGCAGCCCGTATCCTCGCTTTGCTAAATCGGCTTTTGTCACTGATGGGCATCTTTCGTCTTTTTTCGTGTCATTTCGAGGCTATACGCATCCTAAATGCTCACAGTAAGCTGATTTATTTCGAAGTATTTAGTTAGGTAGTGTTTAATAGTTAGACTGTAGTACAAATATTAAATGGTTGGAGTTGTTTAAATGATTATATTTTGAGGAAAACTCTTTTTTTGTTTGCACCACAGGCTCCAGACCTATACCTGTTTTTTATTTTTATTGCATTTGTTTACTCTGGTTTGATTTGATTTGATTTGATTTGGATGGTTGTTATTTATTATTCATCATTTCAGAACCATAATAAACAGTTGGCAATATGCCAAATGCCAAACATCAAATACAGAATATTAAACATAAAAATCAAATATTAAACACAAACTATAATGGCAAATCACCCTACTAACTAGACATAAAAAATATGCAACTATGCTAGAATAATCTTATTAATAGTACAAAATTTGTTTTTAAACAGAGCTCCTTTTCATAATCCAAGACCTATATTAACTGTTATAGTCACTTTACATAAACGACGTTAGTGCATATAAATATTGATAAGCATAACTGTAATGGCACCCATGTAAATAGAAAAGTACACAAATGAGTGTCTAAGCGGCAAATAGCTTTCAATCTTTTTAGAGTGTACTTCCCTTTCAAATAGATCAATTACCCCAACATATGCTAGTATTCCTCCTACTAAACCCTCGACTACGCCTAGGAACGTAAGAACAGAAGTTTGATACGGATAATACAAATTATGAAGACTGCACCCTAAGATCAAGCCCACAGTTATTGTGGAGCACAAAAAGGTATGGTGAAATAGGACTTTAAGAGCACCATGATTAAGCACATCCATCACCTGGGTTAGCACAGCGATACCCATAAATGAGGAATACAAGATTATTTCTCCCACAAAGACAAAATATTTCTCTTGCATGGTTGCTCCAACATATACTCCATTAAGAAGAAGTTGTGTCAATACTGCAAATTCCATTATATACAAGCTATACTTTCTGGAGGCAAAATTTATTTTTTCTCTGTCAATTTTAAGTCTCTCATATGCCATCGTGCTTTGTCTTCCCTTATTTTTTTCGTTTATCGGTATTACCGCTGGGATGTAATCTTTACTAAAAAGAAAGCTTTTTCTTGGAGGACTGTGGAATGCATTGTTTGGCTTAGCTATTCCTTGCTGGTTTTCTACATTATTTATTGTGTTGTTTCAATTATCCTTGGTGGAGAAATTACTGAAATTAATGTTATTAGAGTTACCTTTAAAGTTATCATTAGCTGTGCCGTACTGCTGTACATTGACCTGAAAATTAGTATTTTGGTTAGTACCATTGTTTTTAAAATTTGCCTTCGGATCATGATTTTCAGGCGTTAAAAAACCATGCATATTGTAAGCATCATACGCATTTCCATTAGCCATTGGTATATTACGACCTTGATTTTGATCCTCCATAGGATTTAAGCATATATTATCTGGGTGGTATACCAGAGTTGGCTTGAACCCAATATCATAATGATTGGGTTGATTAGTGTTATTTCCATTTGGCACGGCCAGCTTTTCAACGTTCCTATTGTGTATAGCTCTATACTCGTTCACCTGCTTATCAAAGCTAGGTTGCGTACTGTCTTGGTTTTTTATTTTTCTCATTTCCAAATCACTATATTTTCTTGGGCCACCCCCTTTTTTGTTGGTCAACATTTCGATTTCACTATCTTTTACTGCTATTACCAGTAAATTTTGTATTAGCTGTGCCAAAAAGATTCCACAAACAAACATTATAGTTCCCCAAACATCTATATTTTTTTGAAGCGATGAGTTGCATTGATGATTAAGCTTGCTGGTTGAACTTGAAATATTTACAACGACTCTATGTACATAATACCAAGGCTACACATTACTTTTATTCATTATGATTGCAATCTATGAACATCCACCGCTCGCTAACACTTATTATGAATATCTATTTTTATACTTGATTCTGCAAACTACTGACCCGCAATGCGAGGAAATTCAATTATCAATATTCTTACCCTATTGTTATTATCGCTCCAGCTGAAAAGTATTTTATAAAGTCGTAGGAGATCCTAAAGATTCGGAAAACCTTTAACACCCTACATGGTATCGGCAAAAATGTTGCGAATGACACCAATACTAGCACCATAAAAAAGGATGCTATGTGGTATTTAGTGTTCCAATCTTTGTAGTATCCCAAAGAACCACAATCGAATGCAACAGCTCTGTTCATTTTAATATCAAATACCCTACCAAATTATTCTGTAGCTGACTTTTTTTATGTATTCAAGATCAAAATATATGCTTTTATTCTCTTTACTCTATTTACATTAAGTATAAGCTAGATTCCATAGAAAAGTAATAGCAATATAAACAACTGAATATATGAAAATTCGAATTCAGCAAAAATTCAAAAATTTCTGGTTATTAGGCGCTCTTCAAATAATATAATCCATATATGTAGACATCTGTAGTCGAGCCAAATGCTTTCGAATTGACGCACGTATCATTACAGTAAAAGTATTATAAAAAAATCTGGTAAATCACCAACAACTAGGAATGGTACCACACTGTATTTATTTTTTGAGATACTGTGGAGATAAATGGGTGTGTCTTTAGTTACAATAGCAAAAAAAATCCGTGTGTACTTGTATGTATTTCAAAGTAAAAACTTTATTCAGGATGGCTATGATTATGTGGTGTGGTCTTGTAAATGATCATCATGCTTTAACTGATATTGATCATGTGCAGAAAAAATTAAACGGTGGTATATGTTTTCCTTTTACTTTCCCCGCAAAAAGCCAACAACAAATACAACCATACCAATAATGGAGGGTTTTTTTTTGCTCAATAGGTTTATTAAAAAATACCAGATAGAAATATTGGGTCAAAATGGTATCAGCCCTCATTTGCGTCTCGTTGCAGTTTATTGAACAGAGGAATGGCAATAATAGGTCTTTGGAAATTACAGGAGCTAATGGCTGAATTTTGATAATACAATATGGTGGACCGTATACACTTATTTAACTGCACGTGGGAAGAACTGGCCAATATTTAACTCTAAACCGCTTCAATAATTAGTATCTCAACCCATCCTATTTAGAAAAGGTACTCCTTACTCCTTGCCAATTTATTTTGTTTCCTGAAGTATAATTCTGTGCTGATAATTCAATTCAAAGGTATCTTACAAAGCTCGACTTATAACTCTCTATGACTGACCATGGATCTCATTTTCAAAGTCTTAAAGATTTATTTCAGAGAACTTGTTTTGACCCACCATCCTATTTTACACTATTTTTAGTTTGCTAAAATAAAATAAAATAAAAGAATAATACACAATGTGTATGAATCTGATTCTCCTCTGTGCCTTTAGGAACCCCATATCCTCTGTATGTATGCATAAGGGCTGCCCTCCACCTTTTCACCTTTTTGGTAAAATCTCACTTACGCTTAGCAACTAATAGAAACTTGAAAGTATGTTGAAGAACGTATAAGTTACATTCAAGCTTAACCTGCCCATTGTATTAAAAAATTCAGGACACACACCCAACCATTGGATGTACTTATGTTGGAATGTGTTGAGTTTGACTTTATTGAGTGTAGTCACAACTGTATTGAGTGAACCACAACTTTCTTATGAATGGAGCTTCGTTTCTCAATTTTATATGAATAAATCAAAAGAGTGTATAGTTTTCAAATTATGGATATACCTAAAAGTCGCCAAAACTACACTTTTTAGAGTTCAAATTATTTTCATTTATATATCAGAAGCAAAAAACGTAAGATTGTTAATAAAAACTATAGTTATGGAAAGACAAATGCAAGGCTGTCCAGCATAGTATCCATTTTTTGTTATTTTCGCTTTTATTACTTCGTTTCACATCCTTAAAGTAGATATAAGGTGTTGTTAATATTCCTGCATAAATCACCAACCACTACATTTTTATAGAAGCATTTGGCTTATTTTAGGATACGTGTAATTGTCCTAACATCATTGTGGATCTGAACAAATAATACCAATGCCCAGATAGCTAAAGCAACCTGCCCTAAGCTAATGATGAGAGTAAACGCCATGGAAATAACACCTACAGCCATACCTCCCGTACCTTCCATATTGTGATTGATGCTAAGTTATACTAAACTGCAAAATTATTGAAAGAAATTAAAAAAACTACCACAGTATGAATATTACACTGCTTGATAATGATGCCGTCAAAAGTTGGAGAAAACTCGGATTAATATAGTTTTTTAGAAGGCTTCGTTGCTATGAAATTGTGAATTGATACTTCTCTATAATTCAGACAAGTTTCAGCTATTTGGTGTATTTTTTATTATGTTGCCCCTGTATTGCCTACTCTCTACCTTATGATAGCGACTTTCCAATGTTTACGCACTTGGGCTTTTTGTAATTTAATTTATGATTTGGATAAACTACAAATTTATTTAAAAATGTAAAGATGTGTGAACACAACCAGAGATAATAATACATCGTAAACTAAACTAGCGTATATGTAAAAACCTAGAGGAAAAAAATGCTTTATGATAAATTAATTAAACTAATACAACACTTTTTCGTATAATATTTTAAACGCTATGTTTGTCAATGTGTAGTTTTTACCCATTCGCTAAGAACCCCAGGTTTCATGAATTTCCATTATTTGATCATCCTAATGTGGTTTTTATACAACAGTCCTAATGTACGTTTTACACATATAGGATGGTAAGGGACCGGAGATGGTGGAAATGTTTACTTTTTCTTTTTTCAGAATTTAGCATACATTATTAATCTACGTTTTTATTAAGTAAACTCAATACAAGAGCTACATAAACAAGAATTAATAAAACGCTCCGCTACGCACATGTAACCAGAGTCATA
This sequence comes from Zancudomyces culisetae, assembly GCA_001969505.1. Lineage (NCBI taxonomy): Eukaryota > Fungi > Kickxellomycota > Harpellomycetes > Harpellales > Legeriomycetaceae > Zancudomyces > Zancudomyces culisetae. The sequence continues at coordinate 14,181 of LSSK01001316.1, forward strand.
GAAAACAATGTTTAACTTATTCATTGAGAAGAAATGATGCGATCTTATTGCTATGCAGCATTTAATGGTTTTATTAGTTGATTCCGCTGAATTTAAATCAATCAAATTTTTAGTTAAATAAATTTGTCGTTTCTTGAATCTAATTGTAGTAATAAATATTTAATCATAGCAGCTATAAGCGGCCCGTCTCGTGTAATTCTTGGCAGCAAATAGCTTCCAAGTAGGACGTAAAGCATTAATACTACACGACACCTATTGTACTAAAAGCCGCGTGAAGCTTTTTGTTTGAAGATACTTTCATTTAAATTCAAAACTGAACACATTAAATGCTTTTTCACTAACTGTTGGACAATGAAATTGCATATAATATAAATATAGTAAATACTTAAAATCAGTTTATTTAACATGAAGGTTACATAGAATATCATTCTGATTCCCCTTTTGTGTTTTTAATATATTTATCAACTAAATTGAACCATCGATAACGGATGATTCAAATAATAATTAATTACCATATTGCTTTATTTAAGTCAAATTAAGTTAATTTAACTGATATTAAATCAGTATAAATCAAATAAAACTTGTTTAGAGATCCAGCAGAAGAAAACAAGGTAAAAAAAATCCTGATCTATTTCATATGCGACACGCTCAGTATCAGGTGTATACTGAAATTATGTTATTTAATAAGTAATATGTACTATGTTCACTACGGTATGAGTGCTTTATTATTACTGAATTTTTAAGAATTTGAGAAGGGGAGTGTCTAGGTGCGTCACTCTTCTTGTTTTGTATTTTTTTAATGGTATGATATGACTATTAAACTAATATGAGTTCTATGTACAATTAAACGTATGTTGTTATAAATAAACAATTATGATGTCAATACTAGTGTCGTGATCAACCATTAACATTCAGAAACATGAAAAACGGAGCAGGAACATAGTTAGTTACATACATAGTTTACTTTATATATAAATAACTAGAAACATAGGCAAAGTCGATAGTCAGTTAGCTACTTTGCAGCTAAGAGTTTTAGTTAGATAATAATATAGCTATATGATTAAGTTAATGGAGATAAACAATAAAGTTGATGATATCACTTCACTAGCATCTTGAAAGTTGAATAAATATTAATTGCAATTAAAATAAACCATAGAAACGATATTTGGATAGTACAAAAAAACTTTGTTGGTGTCGTATTTATGTAAGGCTATTTTCCACTTATCGAGAGTAAAAGTAAAGACCAAATTATTAGCCTTACCCTCAACAATCGGACTTGGTTAATAATCGCCTTTAACATGCATGGTGCCTAATTTTGACTGGATTGAACAATGCAATAAGGTTGCTTTATAATGATATAAAATACAAAAAATCTAATAAAACAGAATTAAGAAAACAGAAAAAATTCATATATATATATATATATATATATTCATTACTCACGCAGTATGGAAAAAAGGGGTCAAAGTGGAAGCATCAGTTCTTATCACTATATTAGCGTTTATTTTCTTTATATATCTACATCTAAAAAACCAGTCTAATAGGATCCCACAATAAATAAAATATCGAGCACACACTTAATATTGATCACTGTAATACAAAAAGTAAGAGATTGAATTTTAATATGATACTGGGTAGAAAAACGAAAATTCCAAAGTAAGAATCATTTATGTACAAAGTGTTATTACTACCTAAAAATAACAACTTTACCCCAATGGTATAATAGCAGATAGAACATTTGATTAATTAGTTATTCGTTGCTAGGACATTTAGTTAATTGCCAAAAATTCATAAAAAATAAATAATAGTATACTCTTGTCTCGAGTATAGCAAAATATTGACAAATCTGTACTTTTTAGAGTTCAAAACACTTTCACTTATATATCCAGATGCAAAAAACGTAAATCAATACTAACAAAAGCTATAATTATGTAAAAACAACTGCAAAACTGTTTAGCAGCCCGGCTAGCTCAATCGGTAGAGCGTGAGACTCTTAATCTCAAGGTTGCGGGTTCGACCCCCGCGTTGGGCTTCACTTTTGCCTTTGTTTGCTCCATCTTGCACTCGGTTTTTATCTTAAACATGATATATTTTGGTTCTATAGCTATTTTATTTCAAAGTAAATCCAAATCTTCATTAATTTTTTTGAAAAAGTGACAACTCGCTCACACTCTCTCATTCCTAGCTTTTTACGAACCACCAGACGTACACTGTCTACCATGAACAAAACAGATTCAATAAATAGAGAAAAATGGCATCCCATCCATGCTGTATCTTTTTTTTCTTCGTTTGTTTCTTATCCTTAATAGACTTTGGTTACACAAACTTCGAGTTTCCATCAATTTCATTCAAATCACAAAATGATTCACAGTTGAATTTCTGCAACATTTTCTGTTTTCACCACCCTATTCAACTCTCACAACTAGATCGCAAAGTAAACAAACGGAAACAAAAAACACACATACACCAAACACACTAAAAACAAGTCGCGACAAGTTTCGGAGCAAATTACATATTTGGGCTCTGTTCTGGTTTGTAGTAAATAAAGTGATCAAGGTCCCCCCCCCTCATAACACATTTAATTAACACCACTCCGAGTCACAAATCTCTTGTAAAGAGCAGGTTTATGAGACAGGCGGGTTAGCAAAAAAGTGTGTGTGGCCAAGGTGATTAAGCGTTGAATATAGCTTTGTAGAATCTTTAGATTTATTAAAATAGGAATACACACGAGCGTATAGCACATATGCAAAAACAGTTCAAAAACAGTACATAAATAAGTAAAAGGTGACATATTGCTGTGTTTATTGACGTCGTGGTCTTTAAACAGTTTGTTTAAACCAAACCATCATAAAGGTTAAGAGCCTGCATTATTAGCGCATCCTGTAATGCACCTTTCTTGAATTCCGCAAAGTCTATCCTCTTATCATTATTCTATTTTTTCGAATTATATCAAAAAACACAATCAATACTTTGGAGTCATAATTAGAAGATCAGTATACTGCTAGAAAAATTAATATGCACTTACAACATCCATTAAGGTGAATATTTTTTTAACCCTTTTCTCCGGTGTATCTTCGTCGGAGGGCAATTTCGCCATACTTCCAAGCATTCTGTAAATTGAATCTACAATTTTTAGCATCTCCTCCTCCGTAATATACCCATCCTTGTCTATATCATAAATCTCGAATGCCCCTAGGTTTATATATATACGTTTGGTTATTTTATCGTCATCGCTTGAGCCTCGGATGCAAAACAAGTAAATAGTGGGTATCAACTATTACAAAAGGTGAGAAAAAATAAATCAAGTCGTAAATTGCTGAGAGTCTTCTTACATGTTAATTTTTCCTCTACAGTTCCTCTGGAGGTAATTGAAAGTGCTTGCAAAAACTCTTTAAAATCTATTTTGCCGTTTTTATTCTTATCAAATACATCGAATACATATTCCGAGAACGTAGAGGAATCGCCAAAGGGAAAGAACTTTTTATAAATCAATTTGAACTGCTCCTTGTCGATTACTCCGTTTGGGCAATCTGCCACAAATCCCTTGTACCTATCATCAAAAGAGTAGTGTTTTTTCAAGCAACATTGAGAGCTGGAATGTTAGATATACAGCAAGATTAAACATCACGCATCGACGATGTGAAAAATTACCATTGTTTTATTTCCTTCCTATCGACTATTTTGTAGAATAATCTGATTTTACTTTGGCTCAGGTTTTATTTTTATAATGTATAACTTACAGTATGTATTATTCTGTAGTTCGAGAAGCTGTTCTTCTGTAAGCTTACTGTTTGATTTCCCCATTATTTCGCACTTTTTAAGAATGAGATGTACCTTTAAAGCTGTAGAAATATAAATTGCAAAAACGCTTTTTTAATTTCTCAGTTCGAAGAGGCGCTTTTATGTTGGAAATACCATTTATCATCAATTAGGCGAATGCATAATAACGCCAAGTTTCTAGGTAAAAGATATTGGTATGACAAGCGATTTCATTGGTGGTCAAATGTGTGTATTTTCCCAGGTGTTTTTGTGGTGTAATGTGATGGGCCTTAGATATCCCAAAGCTTGTTTTTTTTTGTTAAACACTTTCAAACAAACGTGTTAGAGTACAGCTACTTTAGCTAATGAGAGCTTGTTTAATTTAAACAAAGTTATATAAGATTATTGGTCAGTACATCTCTTGTTCCTATTTCAAATAATAAAAGTCAAACATCTTTTAAAAGACAAATAAATCATGTTGCGTAACGCTATTGTTGCGATCGTTATAGAGTTGCACGGTCCAAACACCTTATCTAACTATCAGCTGAATGTTATATAGTCACACACCTCATCTATTCCTAATTGTCTTGTATATATCCTTGTAAATACTATATTATCTTACATACAATACTTATACTTTATATAAATGCTTGTTTAAACACAAAGACAAAAACATAACGCCACATCTGCTAACCTGGTGAAAACAGACTAATTTTCGGTAAAAGTCTATTCAAAACTTTTTGTAAAGTTATACACCATTTTTCTTGGCATAACTGAAAAATTTTGGGATATATTCACCACACACAACACACGATGGGGAGGGTTACTTTTCTCGCAGGTAGAAGAAATCTAGCGGATTCTTTCAAGCTATTTTAACCAAGTTTGGGCAATCGCTGAAAAATAAAGGAATAGAAAGCGTGCTTGCTTTACTTTAAGCTTACCCTTAATAAACACCAAAGTTTGGTAAAAGCGACTTCCTAGGTTTTTTTTTAATGTTATTCAAGGTGCACATTCAACAACTACTTCAAAAGTCTGTCAAAGTTTTTTCAAATCCATTTCTCCTTTTTTAAAGTTCACAGTTCGATTGTTTACAATACCAGGTGCATGTGTGAGTATAGGAGAAGAATTCATGTCTGTGATTTAAGTATTAAGTGAAAAATGAGATGGTAACCGAGAGCTGAGGCACAAAAGTGTTCATGTGGAAAGGCACAGGCAGATACACGCATATGACAAAAAACCCATATTTTCTAAGCTTTGACGAACACCGCCAATATGCTGAGGTATCCTGGAACAGTACTATCGTTCTTTGATGCTATAGTCATACATCATCAAACAGTAGATTTTTTAAAAAAAAAAACTCTATTTGGTATATGAGAAGCGCGTCTTTCCATCCCCATTTTTTTAACAAGGGAGAAGGGGGAGTTGATAACCTCCTACTACTATAGTGGCACTTTATGTATAATTTATCTGGAACAAAAATATTATCTTTTTTTGGTTATACGGGGTTGAGAATGAAATTTCACGGGACAACCTTACTAAAATACCATCGTTCTTTTAGCAAAAATTCTCTCATAAGCACCATCAAGTTATTTCATGTGATATGATCTTTTTTTTTGTTTTTTTAACTTTAAACATTTTTGCAAGAAATGTGAATAACACGTTTTTGTGTGTGGTATTTCATGGTATAAACCATTTTATAATGATACAAGTGGTTCAATAACAAAAGTAATGAAGATGTGGATTTGTAAACAGGAAACAATTGATGATACTATTTAGCAATTTGTGGGCTTCTGAAGTTACCACAATAAAAATAACCACAAAAAAAATACAAAAAAATTGGCCGATATTAGCATTAACTCATCACTTACTAATCCTTTCTTTCCATTGGGAACTAAACAGCCTCTGTTTATAAATTTCAGGCAATAAAATAAAATAAAATAGTTTAGTGGCGAAAAAAAGCATTTTACACAACATTAACATGTGTTTACAAAAACACTATGCAACAATTGGATCACTTAGGGCTTAGTTTTAGCCTTATCTAAGCCAACTTTGTCGAATTTGACTCGACCCGATATTTTGTATCTCGCTTTTAGTAGCTCAGAATTCCCTTGAGTACAGCAAAAAAAGAAAACTATCTCGAATACAACAAAAAAAAATTTTTTTTTAATCGAGGGAAAAAAAGCGTATTTAAGCAACCGCAATTCAGGACAGAAAATTTTTTCTTGGAAGTTATCTCACAATTTTTAAAAACTATAATAAAATATAGGAGATAACTTTCCGCGATGGCTCAAGAATCAAGTTGGATCGATGTTACTGGCAATGGTGTCGGGTACAATCTCAGCCACTTTACATACCCAGAGCATTATTCTGAGGATATCACTGATGTCATCATTCCAAACGGTCTTATAATAGATCGTGTTGAGAAGTTGGCTCGAACCATAATAGAACAGTATGATGGCCGCTTAGTTATATGCTGCGTGCTAAAAGGAGGACATCAGTTCTTTGCTGATCTGGTCAGTTTCTTGAAAAAATTCACAAACAAGGATGGAAAGCATCTTCCTTTCTCACTAGATTTTATCAGACTTCAAAGCTATTGCAATGATGAGTCAACTGGAGAGGTCAAGATATCCATGACAGAGAAGGAGCTTCGTGATCTCGAAGGAAAGGACGTTCTGCTCGTCGAAGATATCATTGATACAGGGAAGAGCATGGTCACGTTGCTTGACTGCTTGAAACGCTACAACCTCAAGTCTGTAAAGGTGGCGTCGCTTCTTTTGAAGGATACCCCCCGTTCAAACGGATTTGTTCCAGACTACGTTGGATTTTTGATACCCGACAAGTTCATTGTAGGATACTGTCTCGATTACAATGATGTGTTCAGAGATTTAGATCATATCTGCACCATCAGCGAAATTGGAAAGAAAAAATACGCCAAATAGATGATGTATTCATTTTCAACCACTTTTTATTCCCCCCTCCTCCACATAATTTTCTATCCTTTTTTTCACTTTTCATACAACATAGCATTGGCAAAGTGGAAGATCTATATCTGATTTTTTTTGATAACTATTTTCTTAAACCCCCTCCCCCCTAGTGCAGTAAATAGAGATAATAAACTGTAAATTTTTTTGTACAAAATTTCCTGATGTGGTCAACTACAATCCGTTTTGCATCTGGGTTTCTTGCTGAGCGCGGTAGGATTGGTTGTATTGTGATGTAAAGAGAAACCGTCTACCTCTCCTCATTTTGCCTGTTGTTTGGTTTATGTTTGGTTTATGTCTAGTCTTTTTAAATAGAATATCGCCCGCAACTTTGAAATTTGCAGATATACCTAGAGATAAGACATGGATGTCACAGATGCATCTCCAGGCCGATGGGATCAAATACTCAATAAACCAAGAGTTTGTATATGCTTATATTGGCGGTAAATATAATAAATCAGGGTATGGTGTTATCTGCTGGAATACATTACAACTTGGCGCACTATGGTATTTGAGTTCAGCAACCTTGGTGCTTATTACGTCTTTAAATAAGATCGTAGAGAAAGCACGAAAAGATTACTCAACCAATAGAAAGATCAGTTGCTTTCATCAGTAGCGCGACCAACGGCGATCTTTGCAAATGTAAATGCCTGAGGTAGAAATGGCAAGTAAATGTTTTACTCTTGTAAAGTATTAAAGTGTTTATCTCAACATAATAAAAACATAAAACAATCAAAGAAAGTTTGAAGAAATACAAACATAATCTGGTGTCATACAATAGTAGTGCATAACATCTCTGTACTAGTTAAAGAGTCGACTAATAATAATAACTATAAAATGGAGACGGGCTATTTCTTTGCCGCCTTTTGTTTAGATGGCGATTTTGGCTCTGCCTTTTTCTTTGCAGGTGATTTCGTTGCTGCTGCTTTCTTTGGTGCTGCTTTGGCTTTGGTTTCAGATTCAGCTTTTGGTGCTGCTGCTGCTGCGGCTTTTTTAACTGGTGTAGCTGGCTTTTCTTTGGATTTTGGAGATGCGGCGCTAGCAGCGGCAGTCTTAGCTTTCTTTCCTGATGCGGGTGAGCTTAGAGGTGCCTCTGCCTTTCTCTTGGAGGATCTTTTGGGTGTTGAAGGTTCTGGTGCAGGGCTATCAGCCTTAACTTCTTGCTGTTCCTGTTCCTGGTCTTGCGTTTGTCCTTGCTCTTTCTCCTGCTCTTCAGCCTTTTCAGCGACAGCTGGCTCGGCAGGTGTCTTATTTGCGGCCCTGGATGCTCTAGATTTCTTTTTAGTAGCAGATTTAGCCGCGGATTTAGTAGTGGGTTTAGCTGTGGATTTAGCAGCAGCTACTTTCTTGGCCTTGGTCTTGGTCTTTTTTGTGTCTTCAGCCTTCTTTGCAACAGCCTTCTTTTTGACTACCTTCTTTGGGCTCTTTGGTGTATCCTCCTTTTTCTTTTCTGCAGCCTTTTTCGCAGTCTTTTTGGCTCGTGGTTTGGCCGCTGGTTTCTTACTTGTTGCTTCTGGAATTTCTTTTTGCTTTACCTCGGCCTTTTGCCGCATAGACCGCCTAGGTGAAGTAATATTGGCTTTTTCTTCTTTGTTCATTGCTATTTGATTTCGATAAACATGGTATTATATGTGCTTTTTGTATCGAATTTTACGATGCAAAATTAAAACAAATATAGTTGTTTGCTGTCTAAATAAAACTAGATAAAATCCATATATCTATCTCGGCTTTCGATCAAGTCTAATAGTGACGCTTATTTGTGAACGCGTCACAGTATCGTATACATAAGAAGAATGTCGTGGACACAACTTTTTGTATCTATACTGAAGCTACCATATCGCGTCAATGATACGTTGTTAAAGTCCGACAACGATATTTACCTTTATACTTTGTCTTGGGGTCCTTATTTCTCGTAATGTATATAATAAGCTTTCTTTTGTTAAGTATATCTACCTTTTCTGATGATAATAGTGTGATAACAAAAACAAGGGTACAAACGCTTGTTAGTTAATATATGACTTTTATTTATTTATCAAGAGCGAGTTTACTGAAAACGAAAAGATGGCGAATTCTATTTTTTTATTACTCTTCACGTATTTTTTTTTCGCTTTTTCGCTTTTTCGCTTTTTTATTTTTGCATTTTGTTTTTGTTTTTCGTTTTATTTTCACTTTTGCATTACAAACTCGGTTTTTACGAAATTGAATTTTTTCCAATAATTTTTAATTCGTCCGTAGCTAACTTTTCGTTTTTCGTTTTTACGTTTTTGCTTTTTGCTTTTCACTTTTCGCTTTTCACTTTTTCATTTTGCGTTTTTATTTCAATGAATTTTTTTTCCAAAGACGAAATTCTGCAGCAAAAGTTGTTTCATTAAGATTTGCTGCTTTTTTGACAAAATGAATTATATTAGAATAATAGAACACATGTACATAAAAAAATGTTTATTCAATTACCAAGTTTTGTTTTTTATCTCATAAATTAAAATTTATATGATCGCAGCATCTCTCTTCTTGTTAATCGGAGTATCAATATGAAATATTGAAATGGTTAGCATTTTTTCGATTACAGCAGACTATAGAAAAGTAAAGTTTACAAGAACAGATTCCAAAAAGTTGATGTGAAAATGGGGAGGATAAAATGAATAGCGGACAAATTTATCAATACATGAATTTTTATCAAAAGAAATAAGCTCAGAGAAAACGTACAATTTTTTTTTAAATTTCGGTCTATTTTGGGTGGTTTCGGGATGCTATACTATCAACTGAGCTCAAAGCTTGAATATATCTGATGTATGTCATGAAATTGGCGGCACCACCTGGTGATATCCCTTGGATACCTTATTGAATGCACATTTACAAAGACAGAGGCCACAATATTCTAGAACCTCTTTGTTTTAGCTCTGCTTTTCTTCTTTTTTTTTAGAAAACTGTATTGAAAAATGGTAACCTGAAAAAATGGAACAAAATGCAACGTAGGATAACTACGACAAATTTTTCAACTAGTCTCAGTGATGTATGGTCGTCACAAGATCGGTTATTTATCGCGAGGACTAACTGGCACTACAATTTTTTGTTCTATTTAGTTTAAGCCCTTTTGCAATAAAAATTTAAACAATTTATCCAAAATTGGAATATTTTTTGTGCACTCCAAATATACTGTTATTATTAACTGTTAAAAACTTATAACACTCAAAAACTTGTAGAATATACATCCGAATATTATTTTCGTTTTGTTCCCAAGGTTTTTATTCAATATTTCACGTCAATAGTCAAAATGGACCCACTGCTCCTTATGATGCTATTTTTTTTTGTTGATGATATTTGTTAAACCATCCCATTCTTTGAACTGCTTTTATTGTTACCTTTCATTTGCACTTTTTTTTTTCATCATCCCCTGATTTTTTAAAAGGGGATATCAATATTTTTAGAAAAGGTGATGAAAAGAATAATAAAGCAATAATAGTCAAGTGAAAATTAAGGTGGCTGGTACAAACAGCTTTGTATTTAAATATACGAGAAGGATGCAAGTGTATTGATGGCGTTCACACTCAAATACATAGGCGCCTTCAAACACGAAGCATGGCAAGGTTCATACTCTAAATAATCTTGTATCTTAGAAGAACATGTGTAGAAGGGAAGGTGAGCTTTAGCATTTATCAGATTTTCTGATAACATTCGATTCAGCGTGATGCAAGCATGAATAGCGGTTCTGTTTTTTGGTTGTCCCAAGCTATCAAATTGCAGAAGAAATATAATAATAACAGCAACAATGGTAATAGCGCTCTAGTGTTTCAAAATGTGATTATATCAGTCAAATGATGAACTCTTTCAAACTACGCAAAAAAGCATGAGGAATAAAAAAGTTAAAAGTATAATATCCATTCTATTCTCTTTCTTTCCCGCTTAAAACCAAGACGTGATTTAATGACTTTTATGTAGAATTAGTCGCATACTAAAACTAAAAAACAACACTGCAAAAATAAAAAATGATAAAAAAAATAGAGAAAGAGGGAAAAAGGGAAAAAGGGAAAGAGAGAAAAAGGGAAAAAGGATTTTAAACTCGAATTTGAATAACTGGAAACACGTGTCAATATAAATTAATATCGCGAAAATGATTTCACTATTTGTACCAGCTATAGGAATTCTGGACCAAAATCGGATTTGCGTGGGTATCCAAATAAACCTATACCTGTTTGTTTTTATTGAAAATTGAGTCTATCTCCTTTGCAGTTTCTCGTTTCATCTTCCCCTCATTTGAATACTTAGTATGTAGATACTCAGAGCACATTTGCTAGTATTATTGCTCTGTTCTTGCTCAATTGGGGAGGGGAGGGGAGGGGAAGGGGAATCTTTGTTTCTCACACGGCTATTAGTTCAAAGGAAAGGTCCAACCAATCAGAAGTGTTATTTCAGCCCTGAAAATACCTCTGAGCTCGTTACCTTGACATCTTGATAGGGGAAGGCAAAAAAATAAAAAGGGGCCAATAATGAAAATATATCACACCCAAGGTTCGATGATGCTAAAATGGTAACAAACTATTTAACAGTTCATTTTCTCCACACTATACGCATACATGTATGTGTTTTATGTGGTGACTAGCTTAGGTTGCAGAGTAATTTCTTTTATCTAACAATTTATTGCTTTCCGTGTGTGAATACCATTATTTTGTTGAAATACAAAGGCGACTAGAGATCAAGAATTTCAAAACACTATTTACAAGCGTGTGTCAAATAAAAGTGGCAAAGCCTGAAAGTGTAGAGTATTCAGAAGATCACGTATAACTACATACTATACATACATATCCGAAGAACTCTGTGTATCTATACACAGTGTTAGTTCATCTCACTGTATATAACAACCAAAAGACTTTTCTAATGGTTCGATGGCTTTCTATCTATGTATACACTTCAAAAAAAAAATCGAACTGTTGATTAAAAGAAATACGGGTGACAAATGAAGATCACAGGGTTCATTTTCAGTAAATAAGATGTGCACAACATAGGTATGACGTCCAATAGCCAGATACACGGAGTGCTGTTAATAAACTGTTGCCTTTATACAAAAAGTGGAATTGAATAAATGACAGGTGTGCAAAAAAGGCAAAGTAAGACGTATCCAGCTCGCATGCGAATAAATTCAAAAAAATTTTGGGGATGTGTATGCTTAAATTGATGGAGAAAGGGGATGTATATCAGTTTAGGAAAAATAAAAGAATCCAAGATCTATAGTTTATTGTGTTTGTATAAAGACCTATTTGAATACCAGAGTTTAATAGGTAGGGAAAATGAACTGAGTAGTAGCTTTTTGTTACGGATATTAAAGTTGTGCTTTTCTAATTGTTCCAACCAGGATAATAGTGGTACCTATTTTCGTAATTAAAAAGATATATATATGTAAACATGTAATCCTGACACTACCCAGCGCATTCAACTATAATGACCAAAGTAGAATACGTAGCTATACTAATAATCACAAAAAAAAATTTTTTTTTTACCATAGACAGATATGCAGGGTAGGATTGTTTGGGGCTATGTGGTAAGTATACTTCTTTGACACCACAAAGTCTCGTAAAAGCAGTTGAAGCAAGCTCGTATATTAAATCGTCATCACGCTTGATATCATTGCCACTTTTGCCACTTTTACTGTCTTTGATATTGCCAGCACCTAGATTGTCATTATTGGATGTTAGGAATTCCAACATCGCAATATTGCTATTATCATTCACACCGGCGTCTCCTCTAGACCCATGAGCACTGGCTACATTCTTTCCTGCCTCAAATTTACAAATCTCCCGTAGTAGAAGTATTATATTGTAGGCCTTGGATATCAGCCTTGCTGCGTTATCGCAGTGGTAGTTTCGAACGCCTAAAAGTTCAAAGTATATATGGAACAGCCCGGCATACATGTTTTCACTTATAGATTCAAATTCTTTTACAGATAGCTTTTTTTCGTGCGTCAGAGGCGGGTTGTTAAATTGGTCAAGCTATTTTGGTTTTTGATGTACAATAAGCATGGTATATAGACATATTGCCGGATTTACAAGAACTATCAGATAACCACACAGCTTGATACGAGATCAATTCGAGATACAAACGAAAGAGCACCATACCTTTGTTTTTATAGGACGGGTTAGCCAGGTTCTAGTAATTTTATACTCATGCACTGCAGAGTATATCCCACGAGTCAGCGGAGTCTGTGGAAAGGATTCGTCTTTCTAAATTAATACAAGTCAAGTCAGTATAAATTTGTTTGTTTACTGTTCGATAACCAACACCCACACGTATGGCTATATAAACAGTAGAGAACAAATAAAATATTAAAAGCAACCAAATAAGATATTATATGTCTTGCCTTGTAAATTTGATTAACGGTATTCTTCCACCAATTTAGTTTGAGTAAGGCGGCAGAAGAGTGTTGATCAGCGCCCCCACTGTAAAAAGTTGAAGAGTGTGAGGAATACGGACTGCTCAATGTACTAGAAGTAGATCCAGCAATCTCTTGATAGAACGATATAAAGAACCACAGCGCTTCACGACTTTTCTGGTTGGTGAACAAGGAGGTCAGGTATAGCTCGTTATTCGAATTCCTAAAGATTTAGCATATTCGCACATATATTTATGTACATATCGAAGATTTTACTTGACTAATATATGTTAACTCGGCAGTTGTTTCCCAACAAAGATATACCAAGTAATTTATACATGCATTTCTCTTTTTGTTAAAACAGAAAAAGAAAAGAAAAGAAAAGAAAAGAGACGGTGATTCAATGGTAATTCTAGGCTATAAATGCAAATACCCACCTTACTAGCTCCTTGACATAATCAATATCCTTGGTTCCAACGGCTGTAGAAAAGTTTTTATAGGCTTTTAAAGCGATGTTGTTTTTGGGAACTGTGATTGCCCTTTTGAAATTCGCTCGAAAACACTTCAATGACATTTTTGTTCGGTTGTGTTGTAGTAAACAGTTTATATTAAGATTGTATATGTGGGTAAAAGTATAAAAATTAGTTATAGAAAAAATAGAAAAAATGGTTATAATAAACGGTGAGATTAAACCAGCAGAAAGGAAGAAAGGGCCTATGAAAAAAAAGATTAAAAAAATTATGGGCAAGGCCATAGGGAAAAGGTAGCATTGGGATGATTTCAAAACACTGATGATTTCTCTTTGATTTTCTTGGTTGTTTTTTCTTTTTCTTTTTCGTTTTCAGATGGCAGGGTGGCAGGAGGAGGGGGGCGGGGTAAAATGGAGACTTCCAGATCATGAGTTTCATTCAAAGAGAAGGGGCAGGTGGAGAATCGGGGGTGAAAAAAGCAACCAAAATAGGTGACATTGAAATATAGGAGGCGAAGTAGATAGAAAAAGTGACAAAGTTGAAAGGGGTAGGATTAGTGAAAAAAAATCACCGGGGATTACCACCGTAAGGGTTGAAGGCATTAGGACCACCAGATAAATCATCTCGCACTTGGAATCTAGCTTGTTGAGAGTATGGAGAGGTATTCATGGGCTGCTGTTGTTGAGATATATTTGGTTGGTTGTTTCTAAATAGTCTATCAGGGGCAGGAGCAACGTTCCGAGTGTAGCTAGATGGAATGTAGTTTTGTTGGGGCGGAGGTTGGTTGGAAAATTTACCACGTGATATAGCAGGCTGGCGGTCGGCAGGCATTTCGGGCACAGGATCTGTAGGCTTAGGGCCAGAAACGCGAGAGGTGAACAGGTTGCGCTGGAATTGCTGCTGGATAAATTGTTGCTGTTGCTGCTGCTGTTGCTGAACCTGTTGTTGAACCTGCTGCTGCTGTTGCTGTTGAACCTGTTGTTGCTGTACTGCAATAACCTAATGAATATAACAATCGGTAAAATGTTAGCAAGTAAATAAAAAAAATAGAAAAAAAATAGAAAAAAAACACAAGAACTTACATTTGATGGTGAGGGCGTATTATGTTGAGAGTAGTTTATTGCATGGGCACCAGAAGTGGTTGGCTGGTTTTGGTTTTCTTCTTCCTGAGCCTGTGACGTAGTAGATGATTCCTTCTCTCGTTTAAAAACGGTCCAGTCGAAAACATAGTCATACTTCAAATCTGAACGAACAAAAAGATCTCTGAATATGCGTTTCAGATAGGTATAGTCAGGCCGATCATCAAAACGTAGGCTTCGTGAGTAGTTGAGATAGACTGAAAACTCAGATGGAAAACCTCGGCATAGTATTTCGGTTGAGGTGCTCATCTTTTTTTCCATAATACGATCATATTTCTGCCGTTTTGACGCTGCACGCAGTCCTTGCCACGGCAGACTTCCCCGCAAAAAGTACATAAGCACATATCCTAAACTCTCAAGATCATCTCTTCGCGATTGTTCAATTCCCAAATGTGTGTTGATGCTTGCATACCGTGCTGTACCCGTCAAGTTTTTATTTTCGCGGTATGGGATATGCATGTTTGTTCTTGGTTCTCGGAACCGCTTTGCAAGCCCAAAATCTATCACATGAACCAAATTTGTACGCCGCCCAATTCCCATCAAGAAATTGTCCGGCTTGATATCTCTATGAATGAAGCTTTTGCTGTGGATAAACTCAATTCGAGTTAGTAGTTGGTCTGCAAGCAAAAGTACTGTCTTCAGTGAAAATTTCCTGTTGCAGAAATTAAATAAATCTTCCAGCGAAGGTCCAAGGAGATCTAATACCATTGTATTGTATTCGTTTTCTGTCCCGAAATGTCGTACAAACGGAATTCCCACTCCACCTGCCAGTGCTCTATATACTCGCGCCTCATATTCTAGTTGTGGATGACGTGATTTTATTGATTCCATCTTGACCGCTACCTCTTCATTTGTCACCACATTTACCGCTATTATTTCAAATATATAT
>LSSK01001317.1:0-43961 GCA_001969505.1 Zancudomyces culisetae
GGTGGGTTGAACTTTGAGATTACCTGAAGACTCCGATGCCACCATATATTCATTCTGTGTAAAGTAGTCTTCAGCAAATGTTACAATATGATTTGCAAGCCTAACATCAGTTGTCCCATCTGTCAGCGAATGCTCACCATTAAACCCATAACGGCCGTTTTTAAAGACTAGAAGTTGAAAACATTTATCAAAGTAGCCATTGATTCCATCCGAGTGATAGCAAGCATTTGCAAGCTCGTCATATGTCTCGGGTGTATTCGAATCTAAAGATAACAAAAATGCAGATGATTCTAGCATTTTTAGTGATTTTTTGTTTTTTTCTGACACAGACAATAAAGTTTTTCTAGCACGATACCAATCTCCACGTTTCAGTGTGCTTAAAACTCCAATAGATTTTCCTCTTACTGGCTCGTATGATTTGTTCCAGGTTACTAGTGCTAGAAGCATATGTTCCAGTTGATCGATCGGCTTTATGCTTCCATCTTCATTGTATGGGTCAAGTGTGTAAAACTTTCCCTTGTGTGACACCGCAATGTGTTTACTCTCCTCAAATGGATATATTTTGGTCGTGTCTACCTTTTCTCCTGGTATTCTGCAGCCACCAAATTGATACATAAATTGCTTCATACAAAGAATCTTTTCACGCACGGTATCGGTCTTAAAAGTTCCATCGATAATTTCTTGTCTATACTCTAAAATGCTCCTAAGCAACACGGCGGCAAGTTTAGTTTGTGCCGGTCGTATTTGCTGACCACTGTTCCCATCAACAACCTTGATATCTCTAAATGCAAAAAAGTAGTTGACATAAAAGCATAGGGATTGTCTGTTTTGAAAATATGCCACATCATTCCACCACTCCTCGGCCCATGATACAATGTTTGGATCACTTGCTCTTTCTTCTAACCTTCTTTGTAGTGTCCTTCCGATGCTCTTGGTCGGGTCAAGAAGATGTTCCGCCTTTTCTTTGCATTCCTCATATTCTTCTTCCGAGAAAAGTGGTTTTATTGATTTCAAAAGTCGCTCAACTGTTTCTTCTAGTGTTGGAACGGGTAACTTCGGAACATTTTTTGCGTTGTCAAGGTATGTAAGATCGCTTATCTTCCTGCCACAGGTCTCCATGATTTGTATCTTATTATTTTTTTTGTTTCGGTATAAATTGTTTAGACGTTTTCGCGGTGCTCTAGCACAATTCCTCCTTATTTACAGTGAATTAAAGTATACAGAATTCTGATATTAGGTATCTAATACCTCAAAGAAATATTTTCTCCCCAACTAATAAATATCTAAAGAAAAAGACACCAACAGAAAATAAAGTGGCTCTAAATAATACAGTTATGTCTGAGGTGGTGTCTATGAAGATCCCTTTCCAATAATAACGCACCGAGGATGATACAAAATGTTTAAGTTTCGTAAAAGGCCTCTAGCTTGTCTTACTACTCTATGTACATACATATCATTCAAAAAGAGTATATATATTAGACTGTGCCTTTATTATATATCTTGCAGGTTTTTATAGTTTTCAGCTAACGACCAACGCATAAATACTGATACCATTCCCTTAAATGCATACTAAGTTTTTACGTTCCCATCTATGCAAAATAGCTAATGGTGAGTTCTTACATCAATTCGCTGTCGTGGTTGACAAGTACGCTTGAAAAAAAAACTATACCGCCGGTTGGTGTAAAATTATAAAGTATTATTTGTAATAATAATAAAAGCTGCAGAGATATAACAACTAGTTTTTGGGTTTTTTAATACTTTGTTAAGAGTAACTTTGAAATAGAGCAAGTCGGTTTTGGATATTAGCTTTTATATGTACATACCTAGCCTTTAAAATTTGTTTGCGGGTTTTTATTGATACTATTTTGAAATTTTGTGATTTGCTTTCAAAAATTTCAAGTAACTGTATTCAATCATTGCTCAAGTAGGTGGTGTAAAGATAAATTGCAAAATGATGTTGAATACAACAAGGGGGTGTATAGATTTTGGTTTTAAGGTGGTGTATGTGACATGAGATTGTTTCTCTCCTCTCTCACTTCATTATTTTTTTACCATAGTCATGAAGCATCTAACCAAACTATCCTAAAATTCATCTCGAGGTTTTTTTACTTAGTTGTCACGCCCATTTTCCCTTTAGTTTGGCACTTGTGACTTTATTTTTTTGTCCTGCAAGTCTAGAGTAGGTCAAATACGGTGTGTAGGATATCAGGAACTAGAAAGGGAACAAAAGCAGCACCAGTACGGGGGAATGGACAAGTGAATGCATAAGAAGGGGAGGGGAGTGGTTATCAAAAAAGCTATTGGAGAAAAAAGTTTATAAACTTTAAGGAGTTTGATGTGTTACATAATAGAAATAAAACTATAGGAAGAAATGAATACGATGGCTAAAACACAAAATAAAACAACGAATATATGCATGCGAATATACAAGGGTAATATTTTTAGTGCTGGGGGCATCTACCACAAATATAGCTTAAACATGATTATCTAATGAGACAAATCACTGCACTGATAATGAAGTTTCCACGAGTAAGAATGGTTAGATAGCTTAAAACAAAAAAAAACTTTTTGCTTTGTAAATTATACCTGTTCCTTTCGTCTTATCCAGTAGTACTATATTTACTTGACAAGTGATTGTTGGTATGGTGGTCTGTGAATGTGCTGGTATCATGTCGTCAATCACATGACATTTGCTTTTTTTCGCCTTGTTGCAATTGTTTTTATACCTAGCTCCCTGTTTTTGGATTATGCTACATTTTTTTTCTCACAATTCCAAATATAAAGACCCAAAATATTGGGGGGGAGGGGAAAAGGGAGAAAACTGCGACTATTCAGTGATATAACCACGCTTTCAGATCGTTTATTTAGAGGCAAAATGACCTCGAAGCCTGTGAATTTGGGCAAATTATCGGCATTGGGTTTGGTAATTTGAACGAGAAAACTTTTTAATTGACCTGTTTTCCTTGTGCAGTGCTTTTAGAGCGAGATTTTGTTCTATTTTAAATTGTACTTGTGTTACCCCCAATTTTTGTTATCACAAGACGTTAAAATTATTGGAGGGGTGGATCGATTATCGCAGCTATTCTATTCGGTAAAAAATCTTTATCTAAATTAATATAAAGCTTATCGAACAAATAAAATCGGCAAACTGGCTGTGTCACCATGAAGTAGGCACTATTTAACAGCTCTTGAAGCATAGTTTTTTGAGAGATTCTAAAACAAAAACGAAGAGAGTGAGCTCTGAATTCTCAATGCAACAAGTATTCATAATACTTCAATAGCAATGTGCGAATTGTGTGGTTACATGTGTGAAATAGACATCAGTCTGTTTTGTTTTGTTTTGTTTTGTTTATCAGTGTAGCAGGGGATGAAGATTAAAAATTAGACAAAACAGTACAAGACTTGATAAAAAAGAACCACAAGACATATAAACATACATGAAACGCGCGATAAAAGCTCTAATACCATGATGGAATCACTATTTTAGCTCAATTTGTGCTCCGACTGTTGTCTGTGCGCTGTTTAAAATGGAGTACTCAGGTATGAGGCTGATTGCTTGTCTGGAATTAGCTCCTTCATAGATGATAACCTACACTATGAAGAATGTGTTTAAGTGAACAAGGTCTCTGTCAAATAGTGCCCAGGCAATTGTATAGTCATATTTGTTTCTGCTTGATGTTTTTGCCTCATGGTTTATGAAATAGCTGCACGAAAACCATAGTGTTGTAATCAAACTTTGAGTAAAAGAGAAGGGTATTATCAAATGTGCTATTATAACTGAATTTCATATTAATGATAGTGAAATGTAGTGATATTGGCATATACAATTTATGTTTAGTAATGTATTCACTCTTTTTTCTATAAAAAAAAAAAGTAGATATAGGAGGATTAAACTATCTTAATATTTACAACAACAGTGGATCAATCGATGAAACAATAATCATATCTTAAAAAATAAAGAGATGGGGAAATGATGGAAACCATTAAAAAGCGGTTCGTCTTTTTCTTCCAGTATATTTTGAATCACGAGGAACAGGCTTTTCACCTTTTTTCCTCTGAATGTCCTTTTTGTGGAGAATCCAATCTTTGGATTTGACTGAAACCCTTTTACCCTTTTTGCCTCTATTTTACACATCGATCATGGGTTTTAATACAGATTTCAGCTGAAAGCAATATTCGAAACAGAAAAATAACTTACTTTGAAAAGCCATTGAACCGAGAATTGGAATTCGAGTTCTCGACAGTGTTTTCGTGTTCACCGGTCAACCCCTGTGGAAGTTGTTGATGACTGGCTGCACCATTAGCCTTACCATTGTGGCCGCCAGAACTTCCAGCAAATAAACATAGGTAGTACTTTTTGGCCTTCTTGGAATTTGGATAATCAATTACTACACCACCAGTAAATCCGCACACTGTAGCGCTTTCCATAATCATGTTTATTTGATCGTCGTTCTCTGGATAGAATTGGAATACTGCACGTGCTCCTCTTCGAAGTGCAATAAACAGAGTGGTAAAAAAGCGCTTTAATCTCTTTCTAGGATTGTTTATAGTTTTGTCTGCATTGCATAGCCATTGAATAACTGAAATACTATTGAAAGTTGTAATTTATCGTATTTTAATGCCTTTATGCAAATATTATTTCATTACATAGCAATCTTCCTCCCACCTATCGAAGCTGCTCAATACCAACAAACGCAGGTAGGAGAGGGTAACAAAAAGTAAAAATACATGTAACAAGGGAATGGTCGGTGTAATACCTTATAGCTCCGTCAAATGTGCCTGGTCTGAATCCCATTCCCTGTCCTATATCCTGCAAAAACAGATCGCCTTCCAAATCTTTGTCAACGGCAATATCTAAATTGTATCAAGATGTTTTTGCGTTTAATACATTTGTCACTACTTTCTATTAAAAATGATATTTTAGTAAATTAAATAAAAAGAAAAGATGTTTTACCTAACATTGATTTCGAGATATCCATGCCTACCCAAACGTGGCCCTCTTCTTCAAGTATCTCTCCGCTTAAACCAGATCCACACCCAATATCCAACAAGAATGCAGTTTGATCCTCTGGAAGGCAAAGTAATTCAACAGCTCTCAAACTCATTTCAGCTTGTATAGTGGTGATTCGAGTACTAATAAGGTCATTATTTTTTGTGTATAGTCAGAAATTTAACGTTTTATTTGCAAATGAATGGAAAAAAATAGTGCTAAAATATGTAACTGTACACGTATTGACTTACTTCTCAGTGTATTTTTTTGCCATATCATCATTGTAGTACTATTTGTATTCGGTTTGATAGAACTTTGTTGAAATGCATTTTAAATTGAAAGTGAAATTCAAATAAAAACGTAATTAATAGCGCATTCGAATCGTGTGTTCTATATACTTACAATTTCTGGAGGCGATATATGCTCTGGTCTAGACATGGTTGAATTTTGTGTTGTTTTTTTTAGTTTGTTTTGAAGAGTAGTGTAATATAGAGCAAAATATAATTGCTTTGCTTCGGTGATCTAGATTCAATGAAAAGTCTAATTCTTAATTTCGTATTGTAATTGTCTTTCTTATACACTGCAACAAAAGATTTTGTTGTATTTTTTTTTTTTTTTGATTTTAGTTAACAGATGTGTTCCAATTTCCAATAATAATTGGTGAAAAAAAATTTTTTTTGGCTAATCAACACAAATAGGTAATTCCAAATAGCAATAAATCAAGCAAAATGGAAAAAACGTGACATTTTTTTAAAAAACCAATATTTAAATGACTGGGCAAAGTAATATGAAGCTCAAAAACAAAAACAAAAACAAAAACAAAAACAGGAAAGAGATCAGTTTGTTTTCTTATCTGAGGAGCCCGGATCCTGAGATTTCCACCTTTCAAGACAAGATTTGACAGCAATAGGCACACCTTGTGCATAAGAAATCCTTGGAGAGTAGTTGAGTAGAGTTTTAGCTTTGGTGATGTTAAAATAACGAGAAGTAAAGGTCATGCCAAAGACAAACGGAACCTCATGCTTGACAACCCCAATACAGGCCAAAAGTTTGAGAAAATACAAGATGAACGTAGCGATTATATTTGGGATAATGATAAGCGGCTTCCTAGTATCACCAACCTGGGCCCATATTAGGCGTAGGAAAGACCACATACCGATTGGTTGGCCATTGGTGATGAAAAAGGCTTGGCCTTGGATCTGTGTGTTGTGACTAGAGGAGAGGAGGTCACTGGCAGAGATGTGGGCATCAACAATGTTATCAACATACGTGAAATCAAACAGCGCCGTATTGTTTCCTACTTGCAGCAAGACCGGGAAGTTCTTTTTCTGCGCAATTAGCGCGCCAGGTGTAGTTTGGGCATCTCCAGGGCCAAAAATTCCAGACGGCCTGATGGCCAGTGTTTTCATTCCACTAGGACTATTTGCAGCAAGACACATTTTCTCTGCAATCGCCTATGTATTGTTGTAGTTGTGTAAGTAGTTGGATAAACTAATTCAGGGCACAATTATACAATAAAAAAACAAAATATACATTACTGTGAATGATCATACTTTGGTTTCTGAATAATAGTCTGCAAACTTTTGTGGATACGGAATAGTTTCATCAACATTAACCAGGGGAGCACCGGAATACACTACACTTGCACTGCTTGTGTAGATAAAGCTCTTCACCTTTTCTTCCTTGCATACTTCCAAAAGTGTCTTTGTACCATCGATGTTTACCATTTTGTGGATATTCTTTGCTGCTTTCATTATCGGAGAAGCTGTATGGAATACTGTTGTAACATTTACGTTTCCATCCCGCAAGATTGCTCGTATTTTTTCCTTGTCATTTATGTCGCTTTGGTAGAATTTATAGCCGTTGCATTCTCCGTCCGGTTTTTTGATATCAAGAACCCGGATCTCAGAATTATCATATGTACCGAACTGCGCTTTTTTCTTTTCAATCAACGCCAGGACGATTCGTTTACCCAAAAAACCCTCACCACCAACCACTAGATATACCTCTTTAGTCTATTCCAGAGCAAGATTTACATTTTTGTATTTGTAATTTTACTTTTCATTATTTCGACTTTTTTATTTTTGATTTTGTGGGTAGTTAGATGCGATTTTAATTAAAAAAACTTACCGACATTGTGTACCAGGGTATAAATTTAGTTGTAATATTCTTCTACAAAGATGGTCTGCATATACTCTTGCAACTGATTCAAATAATGTTGAAAGGAAATAAAAATTTCAGCAAGCCACTCAACATAGATACAAGCGGGTGTTAGTTTTGTGCTTGGTAATTTTTTTTTTGGTTTTGTTTTTGTGCTCAGCAAAGAGAAAATGTTGTCTATCTTTTTTTTGTTTTGTTTTGTGTAGTTACTTTTTTTTTGATGTGCCAATAATTATTTATTCACATGCAAATCAAGACACTTTTTGAATTCATATGCCGTAACAACTTGAAAATGTCAGCCAAAAAATAAAATACAAATCCGTCTATATGAACAGATTTGTAAAATGCAATGTCTTTTTTCTTTTATGTTTATGTATGGTCTCACTCCAGTTTGGTGAGGTTTAGAGACGGCGTGATTTTATTTTAAATATTTGAGAAACCGCAACTAGAGCCAAACCAAAACCAAAACCAAGAACTGCTGAGCCGAGTTTGACTTTGTGCATTTTTAAGATCATGTACTTGTATCTTGGTCAACTTTGAGTATACATGTAATATAGAGAAAGAAATAAACCCGACCGACTCTCTCATAATACTATATTCTTTCCATTTTATTTGTTCCAAAACACATGAACTTGTGGGCATACGAGTTCAAGAAACGGGGTAGATTGTTAACTGTATAACCTACATTCTAAAAAGTTTTTAAAATACTTATGTAGCATGTGATGGATTTGGTTAGTGTTATTGGTAATACTTTACTTTTGCCAGTTAGAGCTGTGATTCCCGTTAATAAGCATATATATAGCTTAACTCATAAGCCAGTTCGCGTTGTTTGGTTGGGTCTTAATTTGAAATGACAAGAAAATGCGTCCAGTTTCGAGTTTTTTAATTCATGATTGGTTAGGTCTTCTTTTTTTTATACAAATGGCGTATAAAGTAATCAAGAGTATATAAAAATGCAAGTAGAAAAAAAAGGGCATGGAGGAAAAAGAATTTTTTCAACTAATTCGCTTTTCCAAAAAGATAAAAGGGATATACCCAGCGAAACAGCGAACAAACGTTATAGAAACGAATTTTCAACATAATGAGTATGGTTAGGTACCAGGTTGTCTACACGTCACAGAAGTACAAAAAGCAGGGTGTGATTTGGAAAGATGGTAAGTAGTCTTTACTGTAATCTCTTAATTAAAACAGATTTATTAAATTTTTGGCAACTGTACGCAATTATAGGAATAGTGGAATTGGTTGACGACAAAACGGTAGGGTTTTTATACGGTTGCGATGTAATTTCTATAAACTTTTCAAGAATGGTCGGATGAAAAGTACTAAATAAAATATTCTAAAAATAGATTATACTGAAGGATCTGGAAAAGACAGTATTGACCAAGTAATAAAACATTTCATGCTAAATTGACAATAAAAATGTAAAACATAATATAAACTGCGTGCGAACCTAATAGGTGCATGAAGAAAAAAACAGACGTGGTTCAAATAGATGAAACGCTTGATGTGGGAAAATATTTGGTAGTGTTCAATGAAATAGAAGATGGGGATATAGCTAAAGAAGATATTACTACAACTTCAAAAGCAGAGAAGAGTGATAATAATGCTGCAGGCAGCAGTATCAAAGGAAGGTACCTGATCAGCAATATGAATAGCGGTGGTATAACTTCAAAAGTAATTGCAAAACGCAAAATGGGGATTCAAAAGAGCCAAAATTCGACTTTTATTTCACCGTTTAAAGTAAGCCTTATTATTGGTATTGATACAAGTGAAGTATTTATTTATACTTTTTTAAAAGAAAAATCCTGGTTATGATGGAAAACATGGCTTAAATATACGATAATGGCATAAAGCGGGTAAGAGTGAGTTGAGCATCTTTAAACCTGAGTGAATGTACAATAGAAAATGAAGGTGCAAAAGAAAGAGGAGCCTGACACACAAAAACAGAGTGGCGATGTGGTTACAAAAACACCGAGTGTTAACAACAAGGTCACGATTAATGGTGTAAGGTAAATAATATAGATATTGTGAATAAAGTAAGCGATATTCAAGATAACAAAATTTATGAATGGAAATTTCTTTACTGTAGGACAAAAGTGAATAGAATAAGTTTTCCAAATAAACGAGAAATCGAGATGGAATACTACAAGAAGAGGGGTAGTGGGGGAGTAAGGCTGAGGTTAGATTATGTAAGTATCGATTTGTAAATGGCAGAGTAGGATGTATTGATTAACCAAGGGGTCAAAAATAATAAATAAATGGGTGGATGAATGCATTAAATAGGAGAACTGGGGAGACTATTGTAGAACAATTAAGGGAATGCTGCGAGAGTTTATACAAGATACAATAGCAGAGACAGCAAAGATGTTTTATGAGACCAAAAAAAAGTATATCAATCAAAAGATGATGGCTAGTAAATTGAAGACCCAAAAGATAGAGTATTATGAAGGAATCGGTTTGGTTAGGGGGATGAACGGATACCGAATATCGGGAGTTACTGGTAATAATGGTAATGGCGGTGCAAACAGAAATTTTTACAAATATGGACAAAAGGGAGCAAAAAAGAAAAGTGAAGAATATCAAAAAAACGATACATGGATCATTTCACAAACGGTAGATTTCCACAACGGAATAGTATGCAAAAGTGAATATTATGGAGTAAACAGTGATGGTACAATAATGATAGATGGGGTAGATGAAGATAATAAGGACAAGCTAAAAAAGATATTCGGAGCTGGCTTGGAAAAAAATCAGAGACAGATGTTACAGAAAAAGGATAGAGAATTGGAGAGGGAGATAGAAATGTATTGTTTACGGATGGTGGAAAGTGTGAATGAATGGAGTATTTTGGAAATGTTGGACGAAGTAGAAAAAGACAGTGAGAACGACATTTATTTGGGAAAAGTTTTGATAGGGAAGGCAGATAAGGAAGGAACAAAGGAAATAATGGCAGAGACTGAGGATGAAGTGAGAAACGGGATACAAAAAAGGGCAAAAGAACTGATTGGACAACAACAGCAACTGTATAAGTTGAATCAAGAGCAGTTGCAAGTGGTCACGCGGGTAATAGACAATATAATCAAGCTGTATACAAACAGTTCTAGAGATGAAGCTGAGATCGAAGAAAACGAGAGCAAAAATAAGAACGAGGATAAGAATAAGAATAAAAACGGATGCAGACGAGAGGGAGAAGGACAGGCAATAGTAGTCCATGGACCATTTGGAACAGGCAAGTCACTGGTGACTGCAGTCATAGTTGTGGTATCAGCAGCGCTAAAGCAAGAGTTTGTAGAAATATTTGGGAAGCATCCGACATATGGTGGACTGAGGATGCTGGTGACGTCGATGTCTAACTGTGCCGTTGATAATGTTTTGCAAAAAATAGTAGAACTTGGGTTTGACGATCTAGCACGAGTGGGTAGCCGGCCGCGCGTTAGTAGCAGTATCCGCACCTATTTGATGGCAGCTAGCAATGCAGATATCAACAACAAGTTTTTAGTAGGTGCAACTACAATTATGTGCATGAACATGGGCAATGACGCCAAGTATCCCGTTGTGTTGGTAGATGAGGCTAGTCAAATTACAGAGCATCTGTTGGCAGTGCCGGTGTTGAAATTCAATCCACCTGTGCTGGTAATGGTTGGCGATCATAAACAGCTGCCTCCTACAATGGCCAGCATTGTCACCAACCGGTACTATGCAGAGTCTGGGATTCCATTTATCTACACACTCTTTGAACGGCTTATAAAATTACAGCATGAGCCAATTATCAGGTTGCGCTTGCAGTATCGCTGCCATCCAAAGATTGCAGAGATTGTCAATACGTTATTTTATAACAAACAGCTGATAAATGGGGTTTCAGAGGCTGAAAGACCTGCTCTAATTACCAGCCTACCACCAATCTGTTTTTTCAACGTTGTTTCTCCAACTTCCTCAACCGCTTCAGCCCCAAATTCAACCAAAAATACTACTAACTGTATGAACAAAAGTGAGCTTCTATTGACTTTAAAGCTCCTGAAATCTATACATACTAATTTTAGTCGGCAATCCAAAACCCATTCAATCGGGATAATTAGTTTTTATAAAGACCAAGTCAAACTGCTTTCAAAACATCTACCATCATTTCCTCATCTCTTCCGGCACGTGAACTCAGCTCCGAATAACGGCGTTGATAATGATGATGAAAATGATGATGTGGCTGAAGATTCTGTAATCACCACAAGTACAGTGGATGCATTTCAGGGTAGCGAGAAGGATATTATTCTCTTTAACTGCGTCAAATCTCTGCCAGCACCAACAACTATTACCACACGAGGACAAGGCTCATCTCATCCTCCTAAACTTCGAATAAATACGTTTTTAAACAACCCAAATCGCATAAATGTAGCACTATCTCGATCAAAATCACACTGTATTATATTGGGCAACGAGTCATTCCTCCTCGCCTGTTGTCCACTTTGGAAATCCATTATTGATTATTGTAAGTTACATGGGTGGTATGTTGATACCTCCTTGGGTGCTACCAACGATACTGCAGATAATAATATCCACCGGTTTGCAATGTCAAAACTATATGCCAACATCAATGGCGATGGTAATCACAACTATTTTTCAAACAACATGACCAGCGATCCGCCTAGTTCTGGCGCTGATATTAATGATAATGAACCTGATAATGAACCTGATACATTGCTCTCTTGCGATCTAGCTAATGACGACGATTTTTACAACCAAGAACACGATGTACCCACTACTAGTCAAGCCAATAACCATGTTGATTCAACCAGTAGTAGCAACCACACTGTTATTGATGAATATTCTGGCCAAGAACGCTTGTTTTTGGATATAGAAAACGAAATGGATTTAAATATCGATTCAATAATATAGCACTACATTGGTAGCTTTTTTTATTTATTTTTACTTTTTTTTATTGTAGTTTTTTCGGCTTTGTTTTCAAGCTTGGTGTTTCGTCAATTTACAGGATCGGTTCCCAATATATTCTCATCCTTTTTCATTCTTTTTTTTCCACAATATGATTAAAACAACAACTAAAATAAAAATCAGACCAATTCTGATATTAGCAAGTCAAATAAACACTATAACATCCTCTCAACTCTCAACTAATATTGATTCACCTATTTTTTGTCATCTCATCAAATTAGCTCTGACACTGACGCTGACACCAACACCAACACCAACACTAACTATCTCTATAGCCATTGATCATGTTCACTATCCTAAGCCTACTAATTACTCTAAGGCATCATGGTCAACAGTTTAGTGAAATGGTATCTATCAAGTTGGAACTGTGAGCATAGCCAAAATGCTAGCTACTAGCCTGAACCTTGTACTGGTTAACACTAGATAAATTCTGTTAAACCTAGAAAATCGAGCTAACTAAACAATTTGAACAACTCACTTTAGTTGCTAGTAACTCATAATTAGGTGCAACAAACTCAACCACAGTGATATATTTCTTGACCAGTTAACTGTTTATCCTTCTCAACCAGCCACACCTTTGTTCTACTTATCATGTAGTCTCCTATAGTTTGTTTAGGTTTCAACTATAGCACATTTGATAAAAGTATACCATGTTCCTCTTTCAGTGCATTTTGGTGAACATACCACAAGACGCTAGACATATTTTTAACGCAATTTTTTATTAATAAAACGTAAATAAAATACTGAAATGCAATAATAATAAACCTGTTAGCCGAGGCTGGTAAATACTTTATTATATCTACATATACTTGGCCCATACTCTTCATAATCAGCCTTGCTATGTGCAACCTGGTAGAACTGCTGATCTGTGCTGCCCAAAATACTTCCTCCAAACCATACCGCATGTCTCTGCTTCTTGTGGCTAATCACGTTTACTGCGACTGGGTTTGCTGTAATTGTAAATGCACCACTATCTCCACCCCCAGTCTGTTGCTGTAGTGGGTTTTTGAGTCGCGCAGCCATCAGTTGCGCCTGGTTGCTGCTCTGGCGATCGTCAACAATTTTGCGCAAATCACGCTGTAGTCGCTTACCAAGGTTGCTGAACATTGTTGACCCACCACTTAGCACAATGTTGGAGTACAAGCCACGGCGAGTATCTATGGGTGCTGATTGGATTGCTTGGTCAATCAGGGTTGGTAGTGGGGTAAGGTAATCTGTGCTAATTATTTCGGGGTTGAAAAATACTTCGGGACCCAAAAACCGCTCGTATCCAACATCTATGGTTCCACGATTGTCCTTCAGCATGTGTCGGATAATGTTTTTGCTTGGTTCTAAATCGTACTTCTCGAATTCCTTCACAATATCATGACATGTGTACCCATACTGCTCCTTGATGGTCTTGGCTGTCTCCATCATTTGTTCTGGTGGAATTGGTTCGTTGCGATCTCTCAGCTGCTGCATCACAAAACTTGTGATATCCCGTCCGGCAATCGGCATGCTCTTCAAACTTCCCCCCAGAACATATCCTTCTGCTACTGGAATAATATGTGTTACTCCATCTCCACTGTCGACAACCAGTCCGGTCAGACTTTGATTACTATTTTTGCTCGTCCAGCTAGCTACCAACGCAAGTACAGCCTGTACTGCTATATAAAGCCCATTCACATTGAAACTCTCAAAAAATATTTCGGCCATCTGCTCCCGATTCTCTGGTGCATTCAGTGGTGGTTCAGTGAGTACAAAATAATGATTTTCCGGCTCACAGCGCATGTATTTAAATATACTAGTCTCCCAAATCCGCTCCATATGGTCCCAGTTTTCAATCTGCCCTTGTCGCATAGGATACGAAACTCCATACATTTGACCATTAGCAAATGCCTCATCCCCTATATAAAAATCCAAGTCCTCTACTCCTCTCTTTGAAGCTATTCCATATCGACTTGTTTGCTTGACATTCTTGTTTGGGAGGCCGATAACTGAGGGTATTACAAATTGCGGATCGGTGTTTCCCGCAAATCCCATTTTTGTATACCTATTCAACAGTCGTTTATCAGTTATTTGCTTTTTTTTTATTGCTAAAGATTATATCAACATGATGCATCTATAGACTCTCTTACCCTGTTCCATTATCTATAACTACTGGTGGTAATCTTGACATTTTTGTCTTTTATATGTTTTTATTTGCTCAATCCCGTCTTGTGTTTTTTTGATTTAATTCTTGATTGGATTTCTTTACTACTTTTTATTGCTTTTTCTCTCAATTGTTTCTCTTTTGACCCTCAGTTTTTAGTTCAAATTGAACAACGATAGCAAAATTACTTGACTGGAACTAGATGAATAATTGTAAAATACTCTAGCAGAGCATTAGTGTTTTATTGTTTTTTTAGTGCTGTTATTTTATTTTAGTAGCTGTTGTTTCAACCCAATAAACAGCCTTGGCCATTATTGCTGAATTTCAAAAAATGTGCAGTTTTCGTTTGCCACTTTTTAAACTAATTTAATGTCGCCCATGTTGCCATTTTGGCCATAGAAATGTTTTCTACAAAAATGAATTGGCAAACAAATCTTGATATTCACTAAATAGTTTGTCTTTTCTCATTATTATATGATATATACCCTTTCCGGTATGTAGGTTATATATATGCGTCGAAATAAAAAAAACTGGTATTTTCTCTGCAAGATCAGACAACAATTCTTTCATTTGTTTCTTTGAATATCACTACTAACCCAGTTAGTCCCTGTTTTATCCTTTTATAATTATTTCTTACCCCTCCCCCCACCAAAAAAAAAAAATACATTAACAGAAAAATATGTGGTTTGATTGCTCATATCTAAATTAGCATCTCTAGTTTCCACAAATAGAAAAATAACCAAAGCAGAATTTCACAAGTACAAAAAAAAAAGCTTGGGGATCTCTGTCCAAACTATAAAATCTAACTGATATTTTCTTTTTCACAAACTTCGTATTGATTTCTACAAATATTGCAAGAATGTTGAGAGCTGTAATCCGACCCCCTACAAAAAAACACACCGCTACTGTTATCTTTTTACATGGACTTGGTGATTCTGGTCACGGCTGGTCTTCGATCGCGGACAGTTTGTCAAGCTCTTTGCCCCATGTCAAGTTTATCTTTCCACATGCACCCTCAATCCCCATCACTCTCAATTTTGGAATGAGCATGCCTGGTTGGTAATCTCCCCTTTTATATATATATATATTATTAAGGATAATTATTGCTATTATCAACTAAAAACACCAATCAGTACTAATTTTTTATTGACAAAACTTGTACAGGTATGATATTTTCTCGCTCGAGAATCTTGATAAACACGACGAAAAGGGTCTACTGAACTCAGTCTCGCAAGGTAAGTAGATGTAGACGATTTTTTCCTAAGCTACCAATGCATATATACAAATATACAGGCAATCAGGTAACCAAACAGCTAAATAATCAAACACAATAGTCAACAGCTTGATCAGTCAAGAAATTAATCAACACGGGATTTCTGCATCCCGTATAGTCCTTGGTGGCTTTTCCCAGGGTGCTGCCATGTCTTACTTGACAGGTGTAACTAGTGAGTTGAAGCTCGGTGGAATTATCGCACTTAGCGGATATCTACCTCTTGGAAACAAGATTTCCACCATGGTAACAGAAACGAGCAAGGCTGTGCCGATTTTTGCAGGCCATGGAACTGCTGACCCTGTTGTTCGCTATGAGTATGGAACCAAGTCTGTGGATGCTTTGAAGAAACTGGGATATAACGTTGATTTCAAGTCATACAGAGGAATGGAGCACTCTTCATGTCAGCAGGAACTTGTCGACATTGCACAATTCCTTGCTAAAACCATCCCCGATGCATAGGAGCATTAGTATCCTGTAATCACATAGCGCTTTTATAACATGTATTGTTTTATTGACAGCCTCGTCACTCTCACACAATAATAATGATAATAATAACAATAATAATAATAGTTGGGTGTTTTTCATGTTCTAGCCAAAACATGTACATCTATCTGAACTAGCATCAGTTTCTTTTTAGCGCTTCTAATCTCTTCATCAATTCATCCATTGTCGGCACCTGGTTGGCGCTTCCAGCGGAATCTGACACCTTTTTTTCGTCTCCAGTTTGTGCCTTGTTACTGCTATGACTACTATTATCGGCTCTATCTCTAGTACTGGATTCTTTATCCACACTGTTATCATTCTCATTTTTTCTGACTTTCTGTTGTGGTACATTTACTTTGCTGTGTCTGGCTTCGACTTCCTTTTCCCGTTCTTTTTCCTCTTCCTAAAAATATGCATACTTATTTTGTTGTTACTATATCAACAACACCTGTGCATCATGATAAATTTCTTAGATGCACCTTGGTACGTTACCTTTGCTTCGAGTTCCTTTGCTCCTCCGCCATTTCCATCATCATCCTCACTCGATTCGTCCTCCGGTTCCTCATCTGATGGTACCCATTTTATTCCATAGCTACGACTTATTTCTCGTAAATATTCTTTGATCAGCAACGGATCAAATTCGCAGATATTGAGTTTGGCTACAAGCTAATATTTTTTTTATCACTTGTTAATTAATTCAATACGAGCACTGTGTGACCACAGCATTCGCTGTTTACTGTTTATTGCTCAACTCTACTACAAAATTTTCTAGGTTACCTGTTCGTTTGCCTTAAGATTCGTATTGTCTAGACTATGCCCTACAAACTCTCGTCCATATAGACTTGTAAATATGTCTTTAATCTAGAGTATCAATGTTAAGCTGTTAGCAGTGTTTCTTTTTTTTGGGGTGGATTACTCATGTGTCCAGGAAACGCTGAAAAGTATGATTTAAATTCTTTGTAGATTCATTCTTAATAGTGTTTAACGGATCCTTTAAAAAATGGGCATACGTTCTCACTGGTATTTAAAAAACATAAAAAACAATACTTACCGTAGCAAATTCCTTGACATTTACCCTCCCTGAAGAATATATTATACTACAAATGACCTCCATTGTCGAATCGTCTAGCTGTTTGCTTTGATCAATAAGTATCAATCTATTTTGCAGCCTTCTGCAGTATTGTTCCAAAAGCTCAAGGGCCTCAATTATATAGTCCTCTTGGATTATCTTTTCGACCTATTCGCGAATTATTTTAGGATTCTCACATTGTATACCGAATTTTTCTTATTTAAAGGTTACCATCACAAAGATAAAATAATGCTTTAAGCTGGAAATATCCCTACTCTTATCTTTGCCACCATTGTTTCGTCTTGCTCTAGCAATCTCGATATTTCTTTTCTTTCTGCTTTTCCTATTGCCTTTTTCTTTTCTCTCAGCAATTTCAATCTATTGGTCGCCAGACCTAGATTAATTTTCAATTTCTCTACTATCTTCTGCATGTTTCTTCGGTCTAAACCCTCTTTATAACAAAATGTTACTATTCCAAATCGTTCAATATAAGAGTATGTAAACAACAAAAGATACAACACATGAGACAAATTGTGTTTCAGTTTAGTGAAATATGCAACTCTGAAACTCTGCCCACCAATCGCGAAACGGCTGAGCTAATAAATGCCAACCAAAAATACTGACATTTTTATTGGACCTTTCGGGCTAGCGAATAAAATACAAAAGAAATAGTCGCAAAGCTTGAATCACGTATTTTACAAGCTTTATATTTGCTTATGATCAAAAGCATGCCTTAGACGCAATATAGATTTTGTTTCAAAACTGCGCTCTTCTGCATAGGTTACTTTCGAAGATTTTACAGCTATTAAGATATATTAGAGTTATGCAGTATAATCAAGCTACAAATCGAAGCTCGAAGGCATCTGGTAGCACCGGAACTGGCGTCAAGACCAAAAAAAAGACCAAGCCGAAACCACAATCAGGATTCAATCTATCTCAAGTTATCGAAGAAGCACTAGAAAAGGTTGGAAGTGATCGGCAAACCAAAATCACAGAAGTTTGGGTAAAGCCGTCCGGAAAATACGTTTGTAAAACAGACTCTTGTTTCACCAGAAATGAAAGGGAGGGTGATCAACGAGTAGACCTGAATAAAGCTTCCAATATTAAACCCATCACGAGACATAGAACAAGACAGCATGTGTTGATAGATAGCCCGAATTCCAGAAACAAGGTAATACTAAAAAGTCACAGTCAAGAAACATCCAAGAAGAAAAGACAGATAAAAATATCCGTTACTAAAAGAAAAATACGCAAAAAAACACTCCTGCCCGATAAAAAGGACAGGCTTTTACTACAAGGAAAGACAAAAGTAGATAAAAACGAGGTAAAATACGGAGAGAATAATATTTTGGATAAAACTGCACCTAGCAAGCTATATAGAGGCATACAAAGGCGATTGCCAAAGACAACGAAAATTTCAAAGTTAAAAAAAAAGTATCTTGTTCAAAAACATATCATTCATGAGATAAAGCATGGCAATGGTCAGGTAGACGCGAATATTAGCACGAACAATGTGGAAGAGGCAGATAGGGCTACAGAGGTACCTCAACATCAATCTTGCAAAAATAGTACTTTGGGGGTCCAAGATATTAATGGTAAAGTAGGCACAAAAGACGAGTACAAGATGAGAAAGGATATGCGAAAGGCAAAGATTGAAAAGTTTAAGGATTCGCTAAAAGAAAGTACAGAGGTGCTAAAAATGAAAAGCCAGGTTCAAGAATTGATAAAATTTGCTGCTGATGAAAAGCATGATGGCAGAAAGCATTTCAAAAACGGTATAAAAGTCTGCAAACAAATTCAAAAGATAAAAAGCCAAGCTATGTTTACTAATGAGGCAGAAATCCAAAGGTATCTATTGTATTTTTTTTAATATTTCATTAACATGCTACAAATACAATCTTAATGCAAATGGGTATCTTAACAATAGCTATGTCACGCAGCTAATAACGCCTGAGCTCCAACAGATAGTCTTAGGCATAATAGAAAAGCTGACCACGTACCAGAGCAGAAATAGCAAGAATGGGGGCAGTGGGTATAAACAAAGGTACTATACCGGATTAAGGGAGGTATGCAGAAAGGTCAAGCTGAGCGAGAAGGGTCTAGCTCCTACAAATTATAGCAAAAAGATACACAGCGTGATTGTTAGTGTTAATATCCAACCAACTGATTATGCTAAAAGAGAGTTCCCTGCAGACCCGACCTCTTTATTAGAGAAATGCAAAGCCCAAAATGTTCCAGTAATTTATTCCCATACGCGGAAGCAGCTTGCACGAATAGTCTCTTCCTGTTCGGAAAAGAAAATCAAGTCGATATCCTGCCTTGGTCTATCTTTTATTGATGGTGTGAATGAGGAGCATGCAAAAATGGTAGCTATGTCCAGTGAGCTAAGTGCAGAGTGGGAGCGCCAGTTCAACAGCCTATGTGAATAATTGGCGTCATTAGTACTATTCTAGCTTATTTTCTTTTTTCAAGTGACTACCGTCACACAAAAAAAATGTATTATTAATTGTCTGAACCCGGTGCCATAAACAGAGTGGTCGTACTACTGTAACGTGTAGTGGATATATTTTAAATCAATACTTGATGATGTTTAGAGATGGTATAATTTCTTGAGTTTTATTTAAAAAAAAATCACATTTCTAAATACTTGAGGATTATCAAATACCCAATCTGTAATCCTTTGTTAAAAGAAAAAAGCACCAATATACCATTAATTTTCTCTGACCCTACTTCATCTTTGTTTCACACTGCGATTTTTGCACTATTTTGTCTCTTGTGTGTGCTACGCAGATACCAACATAGAGCAGACCAACTGAACCCTTTTCCTGCCATGTCTCCTATTT
Organism: Zancudomyces culisetae; assembly: GCA_001969505.1. Classification (NCBI taxonomy): domain Eukaryota; kingdom Fungi; phylum Kickxellomycota; class Harpellomycetes; order Harpellales; family Legeriomycetaceae; genus Zancudomyces; species Zancudomyces culisetae. The sequence goes on from LSSK01001317.1 coordinate 19,891, forward strand.
TGGACACAACATCATATCTTTATTTTACATTTGACCCAAAATAGCTATTAACTCTTATTAATTATTGAGCTTTCACTGATGAATAAACTCCTCAATAGACAATCAGTTCTTTAGAAATGTTATTGAAAAACTATTGTGAAACAACAGTTTGGTGGTGCAATTGATAAGAATACTGATGTATACTGCTAGTACACAGTGTGGGGTGTATGTATAGATTTAGTATACCCTTTTCAGGGTTCAGTGACAAAGATATCAATATATGTTTTCTTGTTAGATTCGGTTTTGCCTATTGTGGTTTCAAATAGGCACAAATTCAAGCTAATCTTCAAAAAAAAAAGTAGTATTCATGGCCATTCTGGATTTTTTTGGTGAAAATTTCTTCGTTTAAAATATCTTTACTTTCTAACCACCCCCTCACCTCCCTAAATAACAAGGCAAGTAGATCCATACGTTCACCCATCTAGACGTCTCCTGCTCATTACAGATCTCAAAAAATTGATTTCTAAAACTTGCATATGTTTGGTTTTCTCAACCCACTCCTTATAACATCAATAGCACATCAAACCTATTCACAATCAATTTATTCGTAAACCTCAATAATCGAGCAATTACATTTTATAGCCAACATCAATAGACATCAAGCCGATGCAATAACAATAACAACAATAATAAATGAAACATGGGTAGGAATTCGTTTTCAGCGTTCATCTTAGCTCTAATACAAGGATACATATTAAAGTGGTATCTCGGTTATCAATCTTTACTAAAAATCCCAAATAGTATATAAATGCTGTTTTCATCCTGTTGTGCTTTTACCTTTTTCTTTAAACTTTTTCAACCAACAAATAGCAAAAACATTTTTTTGATATTACACATTCAAGCCTATGCTCACATATTGATAACAGGCAAGCAGCATTGATCAATAAACACTCCAATATTAATAACACTTTATTTTGCAAATCAAAAGAAAAAAATAATCCAAAAAAAGGGAAAGATGAGTAGCTTTGATTCTGGTATGAAGGCTGGGCTTTGGCTAACCATGTGTTTTTCATTCTTGGCTGTTATTTTCTTTATGATGTTTTGGATATACAAAAGGTACATTGTCGATAGAGTATCGCTTAAACTGGTTACACTAATGGCCCTGTCCAACACCTTAAATGCATTATTGCGGATAATAGCCAGCACACTGTTTGACAATAGCCCGGTATCTTGCAGAGTAGTACTACCTCTTTTGAATTTTACAACACTCTTCTCCACGTACCTACTAACGTGTATAGCAATCAACCTCCATATTGTATTTCTACGAAAACGAAGCTACTATAGCAGATGGTCATTTACAACATATGTCATGGGTAGCGTTGGGTTGGCATTTGTCATAATAATTGGTGAGTTGTTTTATTCAATAGGCGCTGGAATCTGCTGGGCGGATACTAGAGACTACACTAGTTTTGGTGAACTGATGTTGACACAATTCTTTGTAACATATGTCTGGATAATAATTCCGGGAATATACAGCCTGGGAGTATTTATTTTAGTGTGCTACAAGATTATTAGCGAAAAAGGCAAAATTGACTCACAATTTAGTCGAATTAGTCAAGAAAACTCAAGAAAGCTTGAAGAAAAAAACATATACCTACTTGCAAAGAATGGAGGAGGGAGTGATGGTAGTGATGGTAGCGATGATTACTACAATCTTAGGAGCGAATGCAACAACTCAAGAGTGGGCGGATTTAAGAATAGACTTGCTCAATCAAGAGTCGCTAGATTTTTCAGACCAAGGGATAGAGTCTTCTACTATAGCAGCTCAGCCAGAAAAATATATACAGGTGTATTACGAATATCGCTGTACGCCATTGCACTTACGATATATACAGTCATTTCACTATATAATGCCATCAGAATAAATAAGGCCATCATGGGTGTGGATCAAAGTGAAGATTCTCTTAAGACATTGCGCAGCTCATACATGTTTTATGCTTATTCGGGCCTTATTTATGTTTTCGTATTTATTTTTGACCCGGCCATCCAGGCAGCATTCCGCGAGGTAAAGTGGTCCATCGGATTTTCATTTGGAAACGTAGCCAAGCGTTTATGTTTTTGGAAAAAGGAACGCATATTTGCAGATTTAGACGACAACTGTGATTTTACGCCTGCGGTACCTGATAATAGGCTGACTGACATTGACCAGGTCATTAATCTCTACGAGGTTCTTAGTAACGAGCCTCAAATGGACTCAACATTCCTGCTCCGTGCAAGAAAAATGCAAAACAACCTTAATGAGGAGTATCTTAGTGATAGCTTTAAAACAAAAGGCCCAACTTTCAGCTTTTTATAGGGAATTTTATTTTCTCAATCTTTTTCGCTGTATTATCCGCATAGGAAATACAGGAGGTACGTATCACTAGCTTCCAAACGTTTTGTCAAATTTATAAAATATTTCTAAATTGGTACTCTACAAACACTTCTAATACAAACCACTAGCCTCTTCGTTGTGTGCATGTGTGGAAAAAAAAGTCATATTTAGTTATAGCAACTGTATATGCTACAAATTATATGCTAATAACATATATTAAAATGAAACAGACTGTACCGAGATAAATATATGCTCATTTGCGAGGATATCTTTAGCTATCACCGATTGATTCTTCGCTTGTAACATTATTTCCCTTTCTGTTTAACTCCTGTTTCTGCGCCCTTTTATCGGTGGGAGTAAACTTTGATCTTAATATCCTTCTTACAGCCTCAAATGAAATTCTATAGTCGGTTGATAGTCTCTTTATATCGAATACGTCTGGATACTATGTATTAAGTAGAGAGGTGTATTGATTTATTATAAAATCAATGTTAGCTTTCATAGTCTGTATATAATAAACATTTGTGAGAAAAAAGTACACTAATAAATTACCTGATTGTGAAGCATTCGCATTTTTTCCATAGTTTCTCTAGACACCTTCTTTTTGGGATTCCAGTGCCCATTTCCTAACCTTTTCCACTCATCTCTTCTAGTTCTCCATCCTACTGATTGTTCTGAAACATCTTTGTCTGCTGATTCTTCCAATTCCGATGTTGAATCTAGAGTATCCTGTTTTTTTCCTGCTTTTCTCTCGCTCATACTGGCTCGATTGTTTTTTATTCGTGGCACCCTTTCTCTTGTGGTTGTTGCATTTTTAGAAGAATCGATCTTAGTGAACCATTTATTTCTATCTTGTAAATTATAACTGGCAAACTGTTTATTTGAAGAAAAACTGTGTCCAAATTTGGTACGTTTTTCTATACCTTCATTATCAGTGCCTTTATGAGTGTTCGTAGAGTTGGATTTGTATTTACTGGTCATTCGATTCAAAATAGAGGAAATTTTAAGTCCATTAGATTCACTGTCATTACGGTTTTGGTCGCTATAGCTACGCGTTTGTATGTTGAAACAACCTATACGCGAAAACGAATTGTATCCATCCTGAAATCTAGCCTTGAAGCTACATTTCAAGGCGGCGCCCTCATTGTGTAATTTTAGATTCAATCTTATTAAAACCCGCTTGTTCATAATTATGACAGTCTACAAATCAACACGATGTAATAGTGAGATTTTGTTGTTTTAATGAGCAAAACCATAATCAAGCACTTTTTTGAGTACCTCTTGTAAATAGCCAAGATGGAAAAGTCCAAATCAATCAAAAAGTGAATGAAAATTTTTTTAAAATTGTGATTGGCCAAAAGAAACATTTCAAATTAACCTGTTTTAGGAACCAGATCTGGAAAGAAAAGCCTGGCAACCAAGTAAGCACGTGTCTTGTAGTACATTTTTATATACTAAGGGCCTGTTGCTTATCACTATCTCAAAAGTAACTGAATGATGGACAATAAGCAACTATCTTGTACATTTATTCACATTATTGTTCAAGATGACCGAAAATACAAGAAAACAATATAGATGGTGGAAAGCGTGGCTCTTCACGGGAGACCCAAAATAAAAATATATGCCATTTTTCACAACCTTTCAAGTTTTTGCTGTATTTATCGGTCTCATAGTCAAGCAAACACGCTTTTATTCTATAAATGAAAATAAACACAGTGAAAAGTCAAGATAAAGCGACACAAATGTAAACAAGGAAGCTTTTATCTAAAGGAAAAGAATTCAATCCAGCTTAAACATCCAATGGTCTTTTCTTTGAAGCAGTTGGAGGATGCATTTCAAGTATTTCCGTCAGCATTGTATTAACACTGGATTGAGCAGTAGATAAACTGTCGGACAAACTATCAAAGAATACCTTGTTGTCACATGTGCTGCTCTCGGCGGTTAAATCTAGAGGGGTCGTGATTTCTTGAGGTGTATCGTCCGCGTATTTATAAATTACTATTTTTTTTTTGATGTAAACACAATTCCAAATCGGTTCAGCACAAATCATGTATTCTTTTATTTCGAATTCATCCAGAAGCATGCTTTGTTTAAACATGTTATTCTGGCTTGGCCTTGTCAAACTTATTGATTGCGTGACAATCATTTATATGAATATAGGATGAAAAAATATACTTACCTCTGATTTTTGGATCCATGTTTTGTACTTTGGGGGTTGATATTCTCTGTGCTATTGTGCTTGCTCCTAGATAAAATACAATGCGATACTCTTAGTTTTGAAAACCTGAGTTTGGGTGGAGAAACTAAAAGCTAGAATAAAATGTAGCGAGGAATGGTAGAATTGACGCAAATAGCCATTAAGCTCATGATTGAACTGAGCCAACTCAAACTGAAATTGCCGCAAAAAAATTTCATCCACTGTTTCTGTCCATACCATTACTCCCATTCGCTAATAGTTAAAAAACCGACAACCAGCAACATTTTGTGGCCAAAAAAATTTTTTTATACCTGCTGAATCTGTAAATATTTGCACAGTATTCTCCTGATTAGTTGTGAGGAAGAGACGTTTTTTCTTCTTGATTTATTGGAGAATAAAGTGAGATAGTGAAGTGATATGACATTCAACTTTTAATAAACTTTGAAGCCCCCAAGCTATTGTAAAATATACTCTGTATATTTTGGTTTTTATATGGCCAACATTAACAAGAAACATCGATAAAACTGTCTAACCGAAATCTTGCTATACAGTGCTAAAAGAACTCGGACATAAATAAAATTACAAACACGATCACCAAGTTCACTACTGAAATACGGCCTAGCCTTGAATTCTCGATAACACAAGAATTGCGTGAACAAAGTCAATATCATTGAAACAAATAAAAACATAAAATAAAAGGAGCAATAACAATCAAAAAATGCTAACAAGAACTAATAAGTTAATTGCTGCAGGTGCAAGACAAGGCCGTACGGCGATTCAGGGACCAAGCTTTGTAAACGGTGGAATAAAATTGGCAAAGATAAAATATTCAACAGAGGGTTCCAATCAAGAGCAATCCCCGAAATTGAAAATAGTGGCAAAACAAGGGCCCACAATCAAAAATGAAAAAGTAGCAAATCTACTAAGAAAAGTGTTTTCGGGGATAGTCCCACAATATCAATCAGTAACAATAGGAAAGAATATTTACAACAGCTGTAAGGTCAACAGCAAAGAATTTACTGAGTTTTGGGTTGCACGATGCCTGCTAGCACAGAGCTTCCAGTCATGGTTTAGTGTACAAAGCCTGTTTGTTTGGATGTGCTTGGTGAAGGTTCGAAATGAAAAAAATGCAAAATTGATAAAGCAACAATTAGTAGATAACTTTTTTGAAGAGGCCGAGGAGAAAATCAAAAGAGCTGGGATAAAATCTGGTAAGCTCATAAATGACTCCCTAAAGGATTTAATGTCGAGTTATATGGGAAGTATTATGAGCTATGATGAAGGGTTGATCAAAGATGATTGCGTACTTGCTGGGGCAATATGGAGAAACTTGTTGATGAACAGCGAAAACGCAAGCGACCTTGAGTTTTTGGTCCACTATGTTAGAGAACAGCTCTATATGCTAGATAACTTGAGCAGCGAAGATTTTATTTTAGGAAACTTCAAGTTTAAACCATTGGTTTAATATGTTTGTGTTGCTGTTGAAATTATTATGATTGGGAGTGGAGTGGATGGTATCTAAACACAGACCCTACAAAAAAAAGGACCTGGGTAATAGTTCAATGGGTTTTTTTTGGTTTAAGAGTTGGGTTCGAGATTTTTTTTATTACTTACATAATGCTTATAAATGTTTATAATAGAATATGATTCAACATACACAGGCTTGCTAGAGACCTGGATTCGCTTATACATTGTTTTTAGCGCAGAACATCGGAAATTGCCTTTTTATGTAGCTAAGTGTGTCCTTAAAACAAGCTACCTTAAGTTGCGCTTAGATTACAAGACCCATATATAAGAATTTGTCTTGGTGGTATTGCTTTTTCTGCCCACAAAGTACATGCAAGAACAAATAAGTGAGTATATAATAAAGGGAAGTGTTCAATTGGTCAAAGTAAAATTTGGATGTGATCTAGGAAGGAGGGGAATAGAGGACAGCTGTTAGTAAAAAATGGCACGTGCATAAACAGGTTTAACTAGGTGGTGGTAGATATTTCCCAAACAGAAATAACGTGTAAATAACCGCTGAACTTTATAAAGGAATGAGCAAACTTGAATGTTCTTTTTTTGATCTTAATGGACTCGATGTGTTGCTGTAAAAGAATGGCGGAAGCCCTTATAACACATTATGTACGTTCCTGTCGTTAACATTTTTTTTGCACATATTACTTGAAACGGCACACAGACACATATAGGGTGTCGATATTGACGATGGTGATGATCACACGTGTAGTTGCTAACATAATGGCTTTGGTCATGTTTTCTTTTTGTTCGAGTAGTACAGATAAAAAGTCATGTGGCAAAAAAAAAAAGCAAAAGTGAAATGAAGACAAAGAACCATAACCCATAATTGTGATCATGGTCTATCTTTGCCATTCACCGAGTTTGAGATGTTACATATTTCTATTTCTAGTATTAGTCTTGATGTTCAATCATGCTTCGTTATTGTATATCTTGAATATATCTTGATACTCAGTAAGCACAGAAATATTTCCATTAATTGGTAATTTTGCTCAGAAAAAAATTGTTAAATTAAGAACATTCCTATTCCGAACCAGGAAAAAAGGAAGCGAGTTTTGAAGACACATTTTTATTAAAAATAAAAAAAATCGCATAGTTTTTTGCTTATAATGTGATAACGTCTTTAATTAAAAAAGAAAATAATGCCAAAAACGAAAATAGCTACATGTTCATAGGCTAATAAACAGTATTCGCTTTTAATTGGGAATGGTAAAGTAAAACCCTACCATAATTATAAATGAAGTTCTAAGGAAGAATCTTATACACACAATTAAAATATTGAATATATCAACAAAACAAGCTGGATTGGAAAAAAGGAAGAATTTGAAAACAAAAAAACAGAAATAGGATTAAAGGGTAGTACTGTAAAGAAAGAATTGAATAAAGACTATCAACTTGGATAAAAAACCCAGTAAAAATACGCTGATATAGCTTCTTTTTTACTAGACAGTAAATCTGTGAAAATCAACTTGCGAAGAAAAGAAAAAGCAAACATCGGCAGTAGCAGAGGTATTGGTGACTGTTGTGAAATATCCTGAACCTTTAGTATAAAAAAAGCATTTTCACTAGCATAGTTTGGAAAGAAAGAGAGAGGAGAAAAAAATGCAGTTTACAGAACCTGGTAGCGTGGGTTGGAAAGAAAATCCATTTGCTACAGAAAGTGGAGAGGAGAGTAATGGAATATTTTCACAAGTAAGCATAGAGACTGATTATGGGGTTCAAGAAGAACAGGAAGAAGTGGAAGAGCCCTTCGGAGCCAATTTATACGATTCCCAGGAGGAAGGAGCAACTGAAGAAAAAGGCAAGACAGGGGGAAAGGAACGAGAGTGCACACCGGAAATTATTTTAGAAGATACACAGAAAGAGGGTGAAGTCAAAAATGCACGTGGCTTTACTATAGATGAAAGATATAACAAGCCAGATGAGTGGGGATCTAGCATTGACGAGAATGATAGCAACGATAGAACAGGCGATACTGATGGATTTAGATATTATAATGTGCACGGAGATGCAACAACAAGCTCGAAACGGGCGTTGGATAACAGTGGTGAACATGAAGATCTATTAAAAGAAGAAGAAGCGGGAGAAGGGTATGAAGTAAGGATAACGGTAACTGAGCCGCGAAAGGAGGGGGACGGAACAGTAAAAGGATACATGACATATTTGGTAACTACCGCAAAACTAAATATAGAGGGTCAAGTAAAAGAAAAAATAAAGCGAAGACGAAGATACCAAGATTTTGCATGGTTGCATTCAAGCCTAGTAAAAGAACATAGCAGCGTGGCTGTGCCACCGCTGGCGAAAAGCTCGGGGGTTGAGTATATTTCGGGAGACAGATTTGGTGTGGATTTTGTGAATAAGCGAAAGCACATGTTGGAACGGTTTCTGATTAGGGTTAGCATGCATCCGAAGTTGAGAAGTAGCAAGGCATTCACGACATTTACAGAAGCAAAGGATTGGAGTTCGCAGTATGAGAGCAATAAAAAACAACAACAGCAACAACAAACCAATCAGCAGCAACAGCAACAACAACAACAGGAGGGCAGTGAGCTTTTAGAAGGATTGAGTGACACAATAGTTAACACATTTAGTAAAGTCAAACAGAGAGAACAGAAGTACGAAGATATGAAACTGAGTGTTGGAAAAACTCAAGATTACATAAGCAAAGCACAGAAATTGGTAACCAAGGTAACTAAGACACAAAACGAAATTGAAAAGCTATATGATGAGCTAGGAAAGGGGTACAATGAACTAGCCGAGATTGAGACTGGGTTATATCAAATATTGTCCAAGACCAGCGTGTCAATCAACGAAAACGCAAAACTGCTACGAAAACTCAGTGATAGAATCCAGATAGAATTCGGAATGGATTTGGAGGAGCTTCATTTGTACTGCGAGGCATTTAAACAGTTGCTCAAGTTGCGTGACCAGAAACAGATCGTCTACGAAGACTTGATTTTATACAAAGAAAAAACGTCTACTGAACTCAATCGACTGCTTAACTACCAGTCAGCAACAGGTGTGTCGATGTTTACCAACTATGTGCGCGGAAAAATCAGAGACATACAAGGGATTGACCCCGCCGTATCACGACAAACGCGTATTAACGGGCTAAACTCGCGATTGAAAGAGCTGGACAATGCGGTGGATATGGCACTAGAGGAAAAGAACGAATTCTCAACATGTGTAGAAAACGAATACGCGATATTCCAACACATAAAGCAAAGTGATTTAACCAGGTGTCTAAAAGCGCTCAGCAAAAGCTATATCTCATATCTAGAAAAATCGAACGAATTTTGGTCGCAAATTTTACCCGATCTGTATTGCATGAATTGAATATATTTTCAAAAAAAAAAAAGTATACAACGCCTTTATTGCTAGTAAATAAAAGCCTTGAATAGAATCAAATGGGTTTAGATAAATTTATATGTGATTGGAGATAGAATATGTGGTTCCATTGTTTGGCGCTGGTGTGATATCCAACATCAAACACATCAGATTATACAAGTCGACGTTTTTGATTTTTTTATATAGCTTTTGTCTAGTTTTTGTATTTTTGATTTGGATCGATGAAATAAACATTGCTTGCATATCTTCAACCACATTGTCATATCCGTGAGTACCAATAATGCGGCTACTACGTTTATTGTCCATGTCCATATCCATATCCATATCCATATCCATATCCATATCCATATCCATATCCATATCCATATCCATATCCATATCATAAAACTCCGGTATGTCGTGGTGGTCTCCCCCCATGCTTCTGTTATTCGCTGTCATCATTACCGAATCAGGGTTGATCTTCCGTGATGTTATAATAAATGGCGGCCGTGACAATATCAAAATTGGTGGAATCCGTTGGTTACTTGCTGAGGAGTAATGGAGTCGCTCAGGGATTTCGTGTTTGAGGTATACACCCTGTATCGCGTGTTGTAATTTCTTGTTGCCTTTAAGACTCTGTTTTAGTTTGTTATAGAGTAACTCTGTCGCTGCTGGGTCACACGGAACTATTCCTCCGATAGGCCACAAATAAAGTCCACATACATTATTAACCAACTCCTCATCTAAAAACAAATCTTCTATGTATACATAATCCTTCGGGATACGTGATGTTGTCATTCCATGGTCGCTAACCACCATAATCTCGTAATCCAATCCTACCAGTTCCCTTCGCAAGTATCCAATAGCTTTATCAACTATCTTGACTTGGTGCTCCACCTCCACACTATTTGGCCCGTATCCGTGCCCCGCTTGATCGACTTCGGGTATATATGTCGCTATGAACCCTGGCCTTTTATCTTCATCCATTTTTGTCCATTCCACTACTTGCTGAAACTTGGCCATCGCTGTAACACCCATTTTGAACTCTTTCAAGTATGTAGGAAGTATTCCTTGGATCCTTGTTGTCGACCCTGGCCACATGTATACAGCAGTCTTTATTCCTTGCTTCTCAGCGCTTACCCATATCTATTATCAGGTTCGCATCAATATATCTATCAGTTCGTCCTCACGACGGTATCAATACTTATACAAACCATATTGTAAAATTAGCGCATCATACTTACTGGTTCTCCCTTCCACCATTTACTATCCCAGCTCTTTTTTGGATCTTTGTATACAAATGTATCATTGAGCTGTGGATCATAAAATACATTTCCCACTATCCCATGGCTTTCTGGGTACAACCCTGTCACTATTGTATAGTGGTTCGGAAATGTCGAACTCTAAACACCCATGCATCAATATTTATTTGTTAGCTATTATCCTTACTATAGCTGTTTTATGATACCATACTAGATGATAAAAAATATAATGAATAAGCACCTACCGGGAAGCTTGGTCTCATGAACTGTGGACATAGCGCCCCTTCCTTACTGTGACATATGCTCAGAAGGTTTGGTGTATTTTTATAACTCAGGTAGCTTGGTTTAAATCCGTCAATAGATACCAATATCAACAGGGGTTGCCTACTCTTTACCACTTTTGATTTTTCTCCTTGCGCCTGCTCTCTGATTGATGGCTCCCATACACTGGTATCACGTGTTCCGTAGACAGCCTTTTTGTTGATACCGGCACCGATTAATGTCACCACTACCAGTAACAGTACTGTTATTCCCAAATCCCAAGCTCTTGTTTGCATGCGACGTTTCCTTTGGGTTGTACTTCCATGCTGGCTGAGCTGGCTTTCATATGGCTGTTTAACTTCGAAAACACCAACCTGGGTTTGCGGAATTTCCAGGCGCTCAACCTCCTCGGCTCTTGAGTTGAGCGGCAGATTTTGTGAATCCTCTTGGCCCATAGTTATACTTTTTCGCTGTCGTTTTTGATATTGGTTCTGTTGCTGATGTTTCCCCTGCCCTTCCGTACTGATTATGAATTTTGCTCGTATTATTTTTATATTTTATGTGGGATCTGTCTTGTTTGAAATTAAAGTAAAAAATAAAATAGAGTAGGGAATACACGTTAAACTTGCCGTTTCGCGTGTCTACTAGGTTAAATTTGTGTGCTACTTTATTTTTTTATTGAAATCTGAAGAATATCAGATTTTTTTTCTCTTTAGACACTTTTACAGCCTTTTTATGCACTTGGTTATATTTATGCAATAGTTTCGCTATAACAGTATCATTTCTCTCTTTTGCAGTTAATGTAGCCCACGCCTTCAGTTTTTGGTCCTGAGTTTGGCTGGTTTTTATTGTATATTTGGCAAGTTATGTGTAAACCGTTAAATTTGAGCCAATGTGTTGGAATATGCTCATTTTCAAGGTCTTTATTTCAAACATAATATTTCGTTTCAAATATAAAATTTTGACTTTTTGGGTTCATTCTTTAGCGCGCAAAGAAGGCAGGAGGGTGGGTGAGAGTATTGGTCTGGTTTGCTTGCAGAATGTAGCGAATTTACAATATGGATGTTGTGGGACTGGGTAAGCATTAATAAGCAACACAACAAAAGGCTCAGCTTTGAGGAGCTGCTACTAACCAGTGAGTGGTCACGCTACCTCGAAAAATAACTCAGTTCTGAGTTCATCTACCAGTGTTCATTCCAGGATACTTTATTCGCCAACATACTTTTAAACGCAAATGTAGTAGCTGAAAAAGGAGGTTACAGGCAGTAGATGGTGTAGAAAATAATAACAATTATAAAGTCACATCTCCAATTACTGTAGGTTGTTATGAGCCTGTGGAATCACGCGTTTTCCATATTTTTTCACCTTTGAAAATAATGACTCGCTTTTGAGTCTATTCCAAAAGCAAAAAAACGAAAAATATGTTTGGAGTATTCGTTTTGGTTTACATATACGTGTTATATACGCATACTTTTATGTAAAAATCAATCAGTAGTAGAAAGCTGTTATCCGCCACTTATCCACATGAGATAATCCACAAATATGCTCCTTATGCTCCTAGGCAGAAAAAGCAACAAATAACATCCCGTTACGAATCACCAATATTATTGAGCAAAGACTGTGCAGATACTGAGGTCATTTGGTCGGTTTCTGAGAGTCGGCGGAGTTGTTATTTGCTTGAACAAACATCCTTATAGTTATGGAGTTTGTCTCCCTTTGCAGGAATTGGTACTTGGTAAAAATATTCACAGCTCATTTTTTGGTATTTGGCATTAGACTGTTTGAAAATTTTTTTTGTTATTATTGGCGCTATAAAATTTGCTTGTAAAAGCAAAATAATGTAGAAAAAATTTCACGAAACTTAGCAAAAAGATCACTGTTAGAAAATATTTCTCATTCGAAAAATAAACATAAAATAATTACTACACCCAAAAGGGGAAGGCTAAGGAATTTGTGTAGTTAGTCAAGAAAAAATATGACGGATCAGGCAAGAAAACTGTTAGAAGAGCTTATGGCTCCCTATGAAGGTAAAAAAAAAGACTTTAGAGACAAAGATGTATGTAAGGATTATTTGGTTGGATTCTGTCCAAATCTACAATTTACCAATACGAAGGCGGGCTTGGGTGCATGCGACTTGGTGCATGATGATTCCTTGAAGAGGGATTACGAGCAGTACCGGGATAAAGACTCCTTGAGCTACGAGAGAGACTTTTACAGGAGATTGCACGTCTTGCTGACAGATTTGGATCGAAAAATTAGGCAAGCATTTAACCGGATAAACTCTGAGGCTGATGAAAAGCTATTGAACCCAGACAAGGAAGAATGGATAGAAAAATCAATCATGATTGAAGAGAAAATCAAGCAGCTGCTGGAGCAGGCGGAAAAGTATGGCGAGGAAGGTAAGGTAAACGAAGCAAAGGCAATATCTTCACAGATCGAGGGATTGCAAAGCGAACTCAGTGGTGTGAAGGAAAAAATTAAGGCAGTGAATCCCATGTTTAAAAACGAAAAAAAGCTGGAGGTTTGCGATGTATGTGGTGCGTTGTTGGTTCCTGACGAAGATACCAAGCGCTTGGATGCGCACATTGAAGGCAAACAGCACCAAGGATACATGAAAATCAGAGAAGCTTTGGCAGAATACAATGTAAGTGAATTTTTTATAAAGGGTTATTTTAATTTATCCTGTATACAGGCGCGTGAACTGAGTAGTATGGTATATGCTCATTATCGTAAACACCTACACTTGAAAACGGCAAGCTAACACAATTATTAAAATAATAAATAATAAAGTCAAGGGGTGGTGGTGCTGAATCAAGGTATCGACGGAAATCAAGGTCAAGATCGATATCAAGGTCAAGATCGCGGTCGAGATCACGCTCGTATAAACATTCAGAAAGCGGCTATGGTAATCGGAGATCTTCGTACCGGGACAGGGATGACGATAGATATAGGAGCCGAGGATACCACGATGAGGACAGGAGATCGTATCACAGGGACTATGATCGATATCGCCATAGATCTAGTAGATCTTCAAAGTAAATACGGTATCTGATATTACTACCTTTTAGTCTATCCATTAATGATCTTTTGTTTTGCTTTAATTGGCCTTTTGCTTCCGCAGATAAAAAAACTATTTGATCTGCATTTGTGACTGGTAATGCTTTTAATATGTTCTTTGATATTAATATTTACATTTTATTAAAAAAAATGATGTATCTGTTGAAAAACTAAAGAAATCAAAATGCGGCGTATCAGTGCTGGTCATCATCTTGCTAAAGTAAATATATTTTTAGTACACTAGCTATTATAACTATACTTTATCCGCTACATTATACTAAATTTCATGAAAGCACCATACCCACTTCTAAGCCGATCTCTGAACTTGATTTCAGTGTGTTTTTTTTTTGGCTTGAGATCCTTCAATAAATATCAAATCTGAGGCAAAAATGTGTTGTAAAAAGGGAATGATGTTATGAAAGAAAAGAAAAAGAAAAAGAAAATAGGTAAAGTGTACCAGAATTTTTTGTGGAGTTTAAATGTAATCGAAATAATAGATTTGCATTTGCGTCTTTTACCCAGTAAGGATTTTGATGATTCGCATTTTAGTATACTTTAACAAGAATGGTAGAAATAAGATAATAAACATGTTCGAGAGCAGAAATAAGCAAAATACGTAGTTAAATTCACAATTTCAAAAATATCAATTCCTCTGCCGCACAATTAACCAAATCTAGCCTTTTTGCGCTCATTGATCTAATGCATTTTAAATATAATGTTAAAATTCGTTGACCAGAAAAAAAATAATAGTAGAATCAAATGGACAATCTTATCAAGCTTTATTGTTGTTTTTTTGTTTGTTGAACTTACCCATAGCTTTTTGCATTCATTATAAGCTTCAAAATACTCTCTACAATATTTCTTGTCGAAATTGTTTTTTTCTAGGCATTTGAGACTGTTTCTAGATTCGAGTTCGCAGGGATTTAAGTATTTTCCAGGAAGCTTTGATTCGAATTCACGGAGAGTAATCCGCTCTGTTGATTTATCTTGAGATTTATCAGACATTTTTGAGAAGAATTGGTGCTGTTTGAAGAGATGGGCAGATGGGTATTTTTATAAGATATTAAAAGCGGGAGTTTTTATTTTTATTTTTATTTTTATTTTTATTTTTTATTGATATAAGGATGTTTTCGATATGTTCAGTTATTTGAGCCAGCTAAAATAAAGCTTTAAAAAATAGTACAGCAATGTTTGTTCAATCAAAATGAAAACGGAAAATTTTCGTGGAACTGTTTGTCTAAATGGGAAGGCATCTGCAGCGTATGACTGTGGGTTTGTAGTTCAACTCTAACTGTACCTACTGTTTTTCGCCTGAAACTGATGCGGCGAAGCAAATCAAATTTTCATTGGATTTGGCTTTCGCTATTTCACATGATTTACGTGTTCCATTAAAATGTATGTTGATTTGATGATGAGATTTAATTACACATAATAGAGTCAAGCTCTGATTCAAATTGAGAGGATTTGGGCTGCGCGAGCAGTTCCTAACTCTCAGAAATTGAAGATACGTGTATATTCAAACTCTGAACATTAACTTTTGCATGTTATAGCAACTTTTATTATTTAGCTATCGCTATAAGAACAAGGGAAAAAAGGAAAAAAAATTAAAGTTGCAGCAAAGTGGTGGAGCTGGTGGCACCAATCCTTCGTGAATAGATTTGGATTCTCAATCTTAGGATTTCGAGATAAATAGAATAGACTGACTGACTTTTTACCACCCCAGAACGTACAAGCCGCAAATAATGATATAGTTCACAAACACAAAGAATACGTGCGTGGCAGGGAAGACAAATCGGTTTTGGATCAGGATCGGAATCTGAATAGCGAAGCAAATGATAGATCTGATCATCCTTAGACGAAGCTAGGCCTGCGGCTATGGTTAGTGTTGCAACTGAACCCGCAGATGAAACAAGTTCCGAGTTTGAATTTGCTCTAGCAGTGGTGGTGGGATGAGTGATAGAATGTGGTAACTGGCAGCCGCACAACTGGCAAAGCCCTTCGGAAAAGGTTTGTTGGTAAAAATACAACGATTTGCTTTTGAATAGCGTCTTAGAAACCGTTTGATCATGTTTGTGCGACTGTTGGTCAGGCAGTGGTTTGTTTTTAGGGGAGGAGAACCAACGGGTTAGTGATTTTAGGCCGTCGTACGATGCGGGTTCGTCGCTTTCTTTTTTTGACGAAGGGGAGCTTTGGTCTGGGATGCTGGAATTTACTTGCAGTAACAGCGTGTTTTCTTGTATTGCTGAGATCAATCGTTTGTATTTTGACCATGATGGGATCAGGGACGTTGAGGAGTTGGAAGCAAAAGATAGCAACAGTGCTGGCTCGATTTCCTCCTTAAATATTTTTTGGAAAAACTGTGTATTAAAACTATCTTTATCTGTTTTACACTGCAAGAACTGCTGAAATTCCTCAGACTCAGATTCACTTTCTGGCCTATCCAAAAACTTCATTCTGCTGACCATTACTATCTGCGATTTCCCACCATCTTGTTTCTCATAAAATATGTTTTGGTTTTCAATATCAATTCTCTTGCTCTCGCCCTCCGCTATTTTGTTTGTGCTCACTAGCTGGACGTCATTGTGCACATCTTCAACAACTGTATCTTGCGAGTCGACGCTTGTGAGCACACCATTTGCCACTTTTTCTTTTTGTTTAAGCCGTTCGCTCAGCTCATTCTTCTCTTTTTGCAGCCTTTCTATGGCACGCTGCATTCGCTCAAGCTGTTCTGCCAACTTTTGGTTTTTTTTGCTTTCCTGGTCTAACTCCCTACCACAGTTTTCCAGCGTCGTTTTCAGGGCAGTCACCTGGGCTCTCTCCATTTCCAACAAATCCACCGCCTCCCTTTTTTGTTTGTCCATTTTCTCCAGCTCATTTTTTTTCTCAATTCGCTCAGTGACAACTATACTCTGTGCTTCCAGCTGGATATTGTTTGATAGCTCGGCCAACTCCTGCTCCATATCCTTGAGCTTTGTCTCTGCCTTTATACGTCTTTCTGTTTCTGCTTTTAGGTTGCAATTTGTCATTTCAACCAACATCTTGAGTTCCGCAATTTCCGCTGCTTGCTGAAGATCCCCTTGTTCCTGTTGTGTTATTGTAGCTATTGTCGCTCTTTTCCCCTTATTGGCTTCACCATGCTGCAATTCGCGTTTTTGTTTGTATCCGTTAATACTAGCTTCGCTATATACTGATTGCAACTTGGCATATCCCACCCTCAAGCTCAACTCACCCTGGCCCTTTTTTTCTAAATAAGAAGTGTCACTTTTTCTCTTTTCACTCTTTGGTTCGAATCCTACAATATGCCCTACACCTCCAGTGAGACACAGCCCTGCGCTTGTACTGTCATCATTCTCTGTAGCAATTTTTATTGGGGAATGTCCTATCACAGCTCCCACATCCCTGGATTCTTTTTTTATCACTAGGCTACTCCTTGTACTGCTGCATTCTCCACTATTTTCGTCATCTCTGCTCTGTGATACAAAACTTTTACTTTCTCTTTTGAAATTACTTCCCACGCCTTCCCTGTTGATATCTTCTAATCTTATTCCAAGCTTTGGACTGTATTTGCTCATAAAATTCTTCTGTGCGGTTGTTTTTTCGGTATTTTTAAGAACCACGCTAAGCCTGGGGTCTGCTTTGACATTGTAGCTCAGTCTTTTATCCACTCTTTTTTTTCTTCTAATACTGGCCATACTCTCCTCCCCGTCTTCTCCTATAAAATTTTTATCTAAAACACCCAACTCGCACCTATCACTCAAACTACCATGCCTCCACCTATACGTATCAACACTTTCAGATTTTTTCGAGCCCTTTAGAGTGTATTCGCTCAGCTCCTGTTTTTCCCCTTCAGTATCTCCGTAATTTTCTGTTTTTATTACAGAGTACACACTGCGAACGCGTCCGTATCTTTTATACGGTCGTTCCTGTGTTCCGGTCTTCTCTGTCGTCATGTCATTCACCATAATTCTGCTTTTTGTTTTTCCCCCCTTCTATAATGGCAATCGAAACCACAAGAAAAAAATAACAACCTCTTAATTTTGGTACTTATGCTACCTTTTTCTGTAATTATATATTCACGTCGCACCGCCTAGAAAGTGCTTCACATATGAAATATTAGGCCGCTGGTATAGTGTTGATCTTTTGCTTTGATAGTAAAAATCTGCTTTATTTGAGAAGATGTGTGGTCAATACCCGCAGTTAGATGATAAATATGAGCTCTTGGTCCTTTCTTCACTAGTACGTGCAACTACTCTATTTTATTTTGATGAATATAGCATAACAAGATTTTTTTTAGATTTTTGGGTGGACGGTAAAGCGCAAGCAATAAACATGTGGAGAAACTATGCGAATTTTCACAATATATTGTCGTACTTGGAGTTAAATCCAAGTGATATTTAACATAGAGACAAAATATATGCCCGGCACTACTCGTCTCCCAATACTTGGTAAAAATTTTCCTGAGGAGAGAGTGGGTGTGGGAATGGGAATGAGGGTAGAAAAAACATTGAAATAAAGGTGATGACAGCAATCCTTGGTGTGGTGTGAAGATTAACAATACATTTTCTGCATTATTGCTACTCGAAATATTTACTAGTGGTAAAACCTTGAAAATTGATTTACTAGTAATTTTCAATTTCCAGTTTTTCCAGAAATGCTGAACAATAATCGCAACGAAAATCCCAGTTTATTGTTGGATTGTGTTTGATTGTAGTGCTCTTTTCTTGTTAGCACAGGTAGACTAAAACAAAGTGTTTCAAGCTCTTAATGCAATATTATAGTTTAATGATAAAGTTTGTATACATGGGTTACACTCTGATCATTGTTGGATTATTGTTGTAAATCAAATAGCCTTTAACTCGTTTTTAGCGTTATACTTTATCCGCTTGTTTTTGTCCTGAATGATTATTTGTCTTGTTAAACCAACGATATAACTGCTTCAAGTGTCTCTTGTTCGTTTTATTGTTTCGGTAGGATGTGAGATTTATTTCATGCTCATGACTCTTTTACTACACCAGGCATTGAACATCCTTTTGCCACCTAGTCGTATCGTTTTTGCCCTTCTCGCTTACAAATACGCTACGATTGGTATATATAAACATATAGTGTTTTTTGTGCAAAAATGTGCTAGTTATGCTGGTGGGTCGCTTTTTAGTCGTATTCTATGCCGCCGTTAAGTTGGTAAAAACAAATATTTTGTTTTAGAGAGCTGAGTGCTCGGCTATTATACTTCATCCAGAATTTTTAGACAAGGTATTTTTGTAAAAGAAAAAAAGTTCAAGAGAGAGAGGCGAGCAAAAAAAAGACTTGCTGGGCACAGGATGCACTCCTAAAAACGTCTATATTCACTGCTTTTTACCTTCAAGCTAAAAAAGCACCCAACACAACCTTTTGCAAAATATAGTCTGATTAACAAAGCAGTAGCTAAACACTTGAAGAAATGGTCGTTATTGCGGTTTTTATGGTAGGTTTTACTTTGTGTACTAAAATATATACGTACATTATGCTACAAGATGTGATACAAATAAGCAAAATTAAATAAAATAAGGTGGATGGGATTATATATTGTGAAATTAAATAAACCGAGAAGGAAATCAGAAATGGTCTGTTTACCATAACCAGCTTTACGTAAAAGTAGAGTTAAACTAGGAATTCTGCCTGGGTTGGGTTTCAATCGAACAATAAGAAACACGCCCTTTTTTTATTTTTCCCTTTTTTTAGCGTGATACGAAACGCAAAAACAAGTGTTAAAGTGAAGAAAATGATAATGGAGGTATAATCGCAAACGACTCCAGTATAGTGTACTTTGATGTATTGTGATGTAAAGATATGTGATTTTTGTCATGTATAAATAATACACAATTAAGTTTCCTAATATAGTTATTGTTAACAGATAGGCCAAGCAGTATTCATGTTTCTCATATTCATGTACATTTTTCAATGTATCTCCTGCTCTCTTATTAAAAGAGCGTTATTCTTGTAGTTTGCAGGCTAATATGAGATGTAAAAATTGAATATATCTCTGAGAGCTAGGGGTTTCCGTTGATGATAAGGTGAAAAGTTGTTAAAATAATAAAGAAATTTTGGACAACTATAGATAGTAATTATTTTTATCTTGCTTTTGTTTAGGGGGGAGTGGATGGTTATATGATGAATGTGGCAGGATCGCTAGAGTGTAACTAGTCTCTCTCTCTCTCTCATAACTCTGGTGATAGGGATCGCACTCTTGTAAAACGGGCGTTTATTTCTGACTCACACTGGGTAATAACTCTAGCGCAACTAGCAAAGCGTATATTGTTTATTGGGGAAGGACTAGGATATTTTCCTTTGGAACAAACAATTGTGAATTTGGAGGGGAAAAGCTAAAAAAAAATGCAGCAAATGCTAGCACACCAAATCATATTTGAAGATTGTTGTTTACAATTATTAATTACTAACAAACATGGCTTTTTTTAATTCTCGCCTATGGTATCTCAACTTTACTTTTTTTTTCCCCTCCAATTTACGCTTGTTTTTAAACTAAAATGTGCAAATATACAAGTTGAAAGTACAACACAAAAAAAAAGCACTTCAATCTTGGGGTACAACAAGCAGATAAAATAAAAGTAAAAGATTAAACGCCTAATTTTTATCAATCCAGGTAGAGATTGAACATTAAAGCATAGCTTTAAGCGTAAAAAAGAAAGAAAAATAATGGCAAACCATGGAACAGGTGATTTAGAGGGGGCTATAACCGAAACGCGGCGCAAATTGTGGAACGAAGAAAAAATATACAATGGAGCCAAAAGTATGCGAACGCAGCATACAAACAAAAATGTGATTGCAGAATTAGATTCGCAATTGATGGAGAGTGAAAAGCGAATAGAGTATCTACAAGGAAAATTGAAGGAGCTAAGCATAATGCAGAAATCACGAGAAAGTAGGAAATCAGAAGGAATTGGGGCAGAACCAGGCAGCCCAGGAGGAGTTGGCGGAAGAGGGGATTATAGACGACATAGCGCGCTGATCA
The DNA here is from genome assembly GCA_001969505.1 of Zancudomyces culisetae. Taxonomy (NCBI): domain Eukaryota; kingdom Fungi; phylum Kickxellomycota; class Harpellomycetes; order Harpellales; family Legeriomycetaceae; genus Zancudomyces; species Zancudomyces culisetae. The sequence goes on from LSSK01001317.1 coordinate 40,872, forward strand.
ACAAAACTGAGTTACGAAAGTCTTCGGCAGCGTTGTCTACAGAAAAGATCTCGCTCAAAATCCACGAGATAACATACAAACTGGAGGTGGAAAAAAAGCTCTTGGAGGCGACAAACCGGATGGCATCGATATACACGAATGAGTTTATGAAGGGAAACAAGAAAAAGATGACACAAGTGACAGAGACATCGAGTGTATTGAACGAGACGCGCAATAAAATTCGACTACTGGAGCAGGGGTTCAAAAAGTACCAGAGCTTGTTTGTAGAGTACGTGGATGAGGACACACGAGAAGAGATGTTTCCAGCGGAAGTGGGACGGAGGCGGATGCTTAGCGGAACACTTGAGATACGCGTCGACGCAGGAAGGTATCTGTCACGAGCACCAACACAGCAAAAGGACATTGAGCCAGAAAGATATGTAAAAGTGAAGGTGGATGGAGTGTTGAAAGCGACGACACGATTGTCGAAGCAGTCACAGTGGCACGATCAATTCTCCATAAGCGTGTATAAAGCAAGTGAGGTAGAATTTGGGGTATACGAGGTAGTTGAACACGATGTACTCGTTGGGATTATGTGGATAAAGCTGGCAGATATGTACGAAGAGCTCAAGCAACAACAGGCGATGGGGGGAGAAGACAAGAAAGAAACAGGAAGCGGTACACGCAGAATGACATCGGGGGTGGTTGGAGCAGCTGGGCGCGACACTGAGGGTATCCAGTCGAGTTGGGATGTGGAGCCTTATGGCAGTTTGGAGCTGTGGTTTAACTTCAAGAGCGAAAGAACGCGGCGAAAAGAAGGTGGGACAGAAGAAGGGCTTGGGCGTAAAGCTGCTGTGCGAAAACGCAAGGGTCCATGTACCGAGATGTATAAACATCATTTCTACACCCAGCAAACCTATGCCATAACCAGATGTGCGATTTGTGAGGAATATTTGGTCAATTCGGAAGGGTTGCAGTGTGAAGACTGTCAAATGTTTGTGCATTCCAAATGCGTGCACAAAATTGTCAATAGCTGTCTTGTTGGTGTGTCTGAAACTGAAGATGCTGACAAGCACCCCGATCCTGTCGATATCATTAAGTATCGCATTCCACATCGCTGGGATAACACGATCAGCTTAGGTGCCAACTGGTGTTGCCATTGTGGTTCAATGGTAACGCTTGGCCGTAGAATCCTAAAGTGTGTTGAATGTAGCGTTGTCTGCCACTACACTTGTTCGGCCTTTGTGCCCAACTTTTGCGGACTCAGACTATACAAGGCGTTTGACATGCTGACCCAAATACAGCGCTCGATTGTTGTGAAGCCCACGGTTCTAACTTCTCGCAACACTACGTTTAGACAAGCTCGAAAACCCTCAGCTGCTGCCGTTAAATCGCTTGGCTCGCCCGATGGTCAAGGATTCGAATCGCTTGAGCTAAATTACAAGCCACTCACCTCAGCTATACAAGCGCCTGTTCATTCGCAGCAGGTACAAACAGTAGTTGCTAAATTAGTACCCCCGGTTCCACCACAGGAACTTATACCACAAAAAGCGGCTGTCACTGCGTTTGGCTCTGAAGACTTCCGTTTTTTGGCAGTGCTAGGAAAAGGAAATTTCGGAAAAGTTATGTTGGCCGAAGAGCGCCGAACCCGAGGTTTATACGCTATTAAAATACTCAAAAAGCAATTCATTGCCGAAAACGACGAGTTTGAGTCCACCCGCAGCGAGAAACGTGTTCTTCTTATTGCCAACAAAACCCGACACCCCTTCCTCATTGGTCTTCACTCGTGTTTCCAAACCGACACGCGCATCTTTTTTGTGATGGAATACATTAGTGGTGGTGACTTGATGATGCATATCCAACGCCAGCAGTTTTCTGAGCGTCGCGCCAAGTTCTATGCCTGCGAGGTTCTGCTCGCCTTGGAGTACTTCCACCAGAACAACATTATCTATCGTGACTTGAAACTCGACAACATAATGTTGGGTGCAGATGGCCACATTAAGATAGCTGATTATGGACTGTGTAAAGAAAACATGCCCTACGGCGCTACCACCCACACATTTTGTGGTACCCCGGAGTTCATGGCTCCCGAAATTGTTCTTGAGCAACGCTATGGCCGCCCCGTCGACTGGTGGGCCTTTGGTGTTTTGATTTATGAAATGCTGCTTGGGCAGTCACCCTTCCGTGGTGACGATGAAGAAGAAATCTTCGACGCAATTCTCGAAGATGAGGTTCTTTATCCTGTGAACATGTCTCGCGATAGCGTTTCCATCTGTCAGGAACTTCTCGAGCGTGATGCCAACAAGCGTCTGGGCTCTGGTCCTGGTGATGCTGACGATGTCAAGCGTCATCCATTCTTCAGAGGTATCAACTGGACAAACATTCTCGAAAAGAAGGTTACCCCACCATTTATTCCTCAAATCAGTGGTCCCAACGATGTTTCTAACTTTGACACCGAATTTACAAGCGAACGGCCTGTACTAACTGTACTCAAAGGCTATGGACAAAAGGGCGGAGTTGACAAGAAACAAAGCGACTTGGAATTTTCTGACTTTGACTACGTAGCTCCGTGGGCTGGAAAAACTGACAAATGGACGCTATAGTCTTTTCTTTCCTTTTATCCTCTTTCCTCTTTCCTCCTTCATCATTTTCATTTCTATTTTATTCTGTTTTATCTTATTTCATCTGATATTTCCTTTTATTTAGCTACTGGTTTTTATTAGAAAAAATTCGTATCAACAGCATACGAAACACCCAAATTACCACTAACGATAAATACAACTTAATTAACTCTCTTTTTCTGTCTCTGTTAGATTATAATGTATTTAGTCTTGGGTTCATACTTTTACTTCTTTATTTTTCTTTATTTCGATAACTCTGGTACACATACGTACATTTATGTATATTGATATAACTGGCGTATATCGTAAATATGTGTGGCGATGGTTTTAAACTAATTACAACGTGCTTCCTTAACACCCAAGCCATTGATAATGTTTTACATATTCTGTACAGGCTGAAAGATCAAAGAAACATAAAAAATGGGTACAGCTTTATTGGCGGCATCATATCACCAAATTGATCAATTTATCAGTTTAATTTTCTGTTTTT
>LSSK01000223.1:9910-28771 GCA_001969505.1 Zancudomyces culisetae
TGCTACCGCTTACCTAACATTAATTCATGTCTACTTGATGGTGGCAAACCTGGTGAGGGAATAATTATGTTCTGCACTGGATCCAAGTGTAATGGTAGCTGCCGGTCCCTGCCAAGACTAAAATGGTATACCCCTGGAGATATGAATTTTGATATCGGAGGACATGCAAACTCAGTTTACTGGACCACTTCAGAAGATGATAGTTTGATACAACTTGCTTAGAACTGTTTAAACCTGTGAACAAGTCTATGTTTCTTTAGCTTTTTATTTTAGATTTAGGTACAGGCTTTTAGTTTTTGGCGATAGAATCAACTTTAGGCAAATAAAACTGCATTGACAATACTTGAACATTAATAGAGTTATTATAGACTTTCGAAAGATGTTTTGTAAAACGAATTCTCCAGTCACCATTAGTGGCTATTTCTTAATAAAGAATACACAAAAATTCAACATATCGATTTCCTCAATTATAAACACGCTCATCCAGGCATCAGATTGTTTTTTATATGGGGATGGGGACTTCCTAACGATTTTAATTGCTTTGGTTGGCTCAACTTCCAGGTGATTCTTGGGTTACTGTGACAATTTAAATTGTCAAATCAACGCGCTTTAAATTAACACATTTTTTATAATTCAAACTTTTAATTTTGCATGCCTTTATTTACTCCGACCGAAATATCTAGAAATTAACTATATAGTTGTTTTTTGCCCATTTTGTTTTATTTGAATCCAAGGCCACACATACATTCCTGAACAGAACAAATAAACAATCACAAAATGAGGGAAGATATAGACAACCCAACCGCCAATTGGTTTCTGCTTCAAGATGTATTCTATAGGTAATCTTTTATTCCTATTTCTAGTTTGTATTGTCTTGCTTAGTGAAAATTAAAGGAAAACCTAATTTTTATGTGCTATTTAGAAAAGTCAAAATCTACGACATGGATTGGAATGACATCTATCTTCCAAAATACAGGGTGTTTCCCGCACCATATGGTGGTCCAATAGGTAAAAATTCGAGAAATCATTATTTTTTTTGATTATACATTTTTGTATTGTGTCACAAGAATTCGGAAAATATCAAATTAGCGATGATAAGGAATTTTGGAGTACTTGTTGAAGTCGAATCGACAGAGATAATGGAGGGTTCTATTGGAGTTTTTAAAGCTACGGGTGGAAAAATCGGATTGATTGAGGTAGGTGTTTTTACAACAATATTAAATGTATATTAACTTTGAGACGGAGAATAATCTGTGAATGCGTGATAGTGCGAGGAGATAGAGATAGTAGGTATTGGCTGGAATAGAAAAGATGAGATAGTATGTGTTCAAAGCGATGGGGCGGTTAGAATATTTGGAATATCAGGCGAAAATCGAGTTTTCACGCTAGGCATAGTAAGTGCAACTTGTTGAGAATGGAGGTGAGGATGTGAACGAAATATACTAAGGTTTGATTATACACAAACAGGACCCACAATTGGAGGGGATTTTGGAGTGCAAGTTTTGGGAAAGCGGGTTGGTTGCGATTACGACGAATTTTCAGATAATATGTGTAGAAGACTTGTGGAATCCTAAACCCACTGTATTCATGAACACAAGTAGGTGACCAAAGCTTATAGGTTATAAAGAGAGTAAAGGTATATGGTGGAGTTGATATTAAAAATTAAAAAAATGAATAGAGTTACGTGAGAAGCCGAATAGCTGGGAGGTTGTTCCGCCATATTTGACTAACAGCGGGCATGTTGAGGTGTATTTGTCAGTTGGGGGCACCATATTGATTGCGGACATCTCTGAAACTCAAGATCAGGTATAAACTATGCATTTATATTTCTTAACCTTGTGTTGTGAAGATAACAACAGGTGATTTATAATGGATTTGAGTGATGGTTTCAAGGATAATTTACTAAAGCATATGTATAACTGAAAATGTAATAGTATTTACAGCAGGGACCGTTTACGAGAATGGCGATATCACCGAATGCAAAGTTGATTGCTCTATACCAACCCTCAGGAAAGCTAATGGTAGTGTCATCGGATTTCCAGAAATCATTTTCAGAGATTGATTTGCACGAAATACTTGGGGAAAATATTGATAGCGAGGAAGCTGAGGAAGACAAATGTGAAATTAGCGAGATAAAATGGTAAAGCAGTTTGTAATATTATTTTGTGAAAACTGGACTAAACAGATTGAAAACCGACAAAATATAAAATTTAGGAGTGGAGAAGATGGAGTTGTAGTATCATTTGGAAACAGAGTTATTTTGGCTGGACCATTTGGAGGAACACTAGAGTAAGCCCAAATATATTGATTTGAATCAAATATATTGAATTTGTTTTTAAAAGTAATCCAGAGCGGAGGATAAAGCAATGAATTTTGTGCGATTGTAGGTTTGAATACGAGAGCGATGTGTATTTGGTGCAAGAAATCGATGGAGTCAGAGTATTTAACCAAGAAGTCCACGAGTTTATTCACAAAATACCAGGTATGCATAATAATGAAAGTCAAAAAAAGACATTGGAGTTAATAAGTGATATGAAAAAACCCCGTATAAATAGAACCACTACTCAGTGTTTTTCAGGCGGGATCTACACAGCCAGCAGCATTGCTGTTTGATGCTCATCAGAGACTAAAGAACAACTCAGCTAAGGCGGACGAGATTGTCAAGAGTATTGGCGCAAGTTTGAGCCAGGCGGTCAACACATGTATAGAGGCAGCTGGCAACGAGTTTGAAGTGGAACTGCAGCAGGCGTTGTTGCGGGCAGCATCATATGGGAAATCGTTTATAGTTGACCACAACCCAGCAAGGTTTGTAGAAGCATGTAACAATTTGAGAATTCTAAACTCGCTGAGACATGGAAGCATAGCTCTGTGTCCAACTATGGTGCAATATTTGAGTTTAACGAGTTTTGGTTGGCTTGAAAAGTTGCTGGAGAGAAACCTGCATTTTATGGGACTTCAATTTTGCAAACATTTAAAGCTTGGGTTTGACACTGTATACATTCACTGGGCCAATGCCAAAATCAGAAACTCAACCAGCGACGACGACTATTTATACTCGGTATTACTGAACAAGCTGAGCGAGATTTCCGGCATTTCATATATCAACATTGCCGAGACAGCAAGAGTATGCGGGAGACAAAAACTTGCCGCAAAGCTACTCCAGCTTGAAACCTCTGCGTCAAACAAGGTTCCGCTACTTCTATCAATGTCATTCCACTCGTTAGCTTTGAAAGAGTCTATAAGCAGCGGAAACGTTGATCTAATTTATCTTGTTCTTTTTTCTCTGTATAACCAACTTCCTCTTGGAGACTTTTTCAAACTTGTAAGCACAAACAAGTTTGCCTCTTTGTTGTTTGTTAAGTATTGCCTAAACCTGAACAAACTCAGCGTTTTGAAGAACTTTCACTTCCAAGAAGACGACTATTTTGGCTCGTTTCTGCTACACGTTCTTGAAGTTTACAATTCTCCTCTCGTAAGTTTATTTTCACTATCTACAAACTGATTTTTGACTTTATCTCACCTGAAATACTATCTAATAGGAAAACACCGAGTTTATTTCGCATTTCAACTCAATTATATCTTTGCTTTCTAAAGATCCCGATATGTCTCTTGAGCATAGAGTAAGTTTTGTGGAGTTTTTTTTTTAAGAATTATTTTTTGTTATACGCCTATTCAGCTATTTCTTTGTTCGTTTGTTTGTGCGCACTTATCAAACGTATATCTTTACTCATGTAGGAACTTATATTGCAAGCTAAACTATTGAGCCTGCAGTGCAAATTGGAGGCTGACCTCACCAATGCACAGCTGACTGTTAGGTACAATAACTACACCCCAACTTACTTGAAATCCCTACCATCTTTGTCGTCGCTCAATTCAAGCCTGAATGCATATGCCTCCAAACATGGCCAGCATTTGAGCTTTGTAGGTCTTAGTCTGTTCCAAACAATAACCAAGTTGGTACTACTAAAGCAGTATTCACTTGCTAATTCCGTCAAGCACGATTTCAATGTTGCAGACTCTTCTTACTACCACCTAAAACTCCGTGCATTGGTGAAAATCCGTGATTTTGTCGAACTTGACAAGCTTTCCAAAGCCAAAAATTCCCCAATTGGCTTCAAGCCTTTTGTTGATGAATTGACAAATGCCCAGCAGTTCCAAGAAGCAGCAAAGTATATTCCGTTCTGTAAACTAAGCCAAAGACCTCCCCTCTATCTGAAAATCAACTTTTTAAATGAAGCTGTCGAGGCTGCCATCGCAGCAAAGGACATTGGCACGTTGAGGTCAATTCATGAACAGTCCAGTGATATCGTGCTGAAAAAAGAAATTGAAGCCATACTTGGCACCTTGTAGTTTACAGTTATTTATGACTTTTTGCTTTCGTATTGGTATTTTTCCCCCTATTAGCTTAAGGGGAGGATAGGAGGTGGAGAGGAAGGAGGGTAATCTCATCTTACTCTCATTTGTTTGGTAATTGTGTTATTAATTAGATATATTAAATTCTCGACCAATTAAACAATTGAGCATCAAAGCAATTTAATTGGTGGTTGGCCAACTTCTGGAGAATTATTACAAATACAACTGCATTATTGGATTTACATTTTTTGGATGGTGACCATTATTGGGTTGAACACAAAAGAAATGGGACTGATATGGGTGGTAAAATAGTAATATATGGTCTGAGTTTAAAAATACAATAAAGGAAAAGGAAAAGGAAAAGGAAAATGGATATTAAAAAGAGATTAGCGCAGTACAAACCAACAAAACTCGAGGCCGACCTCAGCCATTTGTCCCAAGGCGATCAACAGGCACTCCAAAAACTTGTTGCTGCCTCCAAAATCATTGACAGTATTTACTTCAAGCAGCTCTGGAAGGGGTGTCTTGAACTAAAGGAAAGATTGCAAAGAGACAGCTCCAAAAGTGAAAAGGATGCCTTGCTTTACAAGTATTTTATGGTAATTAAGGGTCCCTGGGATGCCTCAGATGACGACAACAGTTTTATCGAGGGTGTTCCAAAAAAGCCACTAGGATCTAATGTCTACCCCGAAGACATGACCAAGGAGGAATTTCTTAGCTGGGTAGACACGCTTTGCGAAGATGATAAAAAAAGAGCGAGAGGATTTTACGATGTTATTGAAAGGGATTGCGACGGAAAATTGCAGTTGAAGGGGTATAACGAAGCCTATAAAGAGTACCTTGAACCAGCAGCACAGCTCTTGCAGGAAGCCTCGGAGCTTGTTAGCGATGCTAGCTTGAGTGCCTTTTTGTTGGGTAGAAGTAAAAGCTTTATTGATAATGACTATGTTACGAGTGAAATTTCCTGGTTAAAGATTGCGGAGAGCTCCCCGATCGAAGGTAAACCTAAAGAATGAACCTTTTACTCTGTCTATTCTGTTCTATAATCTACCTGAATACCAGTACATTTACGCGTATATATTCAATAAGTAGATCCGTTTAGGGTTGGAGTTTATAACGACAAGTAACAATATCTACCTACAATATCAATAGTTGCAATTGGCCCATATGAAGTTTACAAGGACAATTTGTTCTCGTCAAAATCCTTCTACGAATCCTTTATCCATGTTCGTGATTTTGACGAGACAAAGAATCTAGCAAAGTTTACAGACAGCCTACAATTCATTGAGTCACACCTGCCTGTGCCCGACAAGTACAAAAACACCGAATTGAAAAAACCAACAATCGTAGTAGTCAACGAAATCTATAGTGGCGGCGACACATCAGTACCGATGACAGCCGCCTACAATTTGCCCAATGATGAAGAAGCGATTAAAATAGCAGGCGCCAAACTAACCCTCATTAAAAATGTACAATATGGGAAGTTCGAAAGTGTATTGACACCAATATCGAATCTCGTTCTCGTTGAAGAACAGCAAAAACATGTGGATTTTGGTGCCTTTTTCACACACGTTTTACTTCATGAAGTGGCTCATTCAAATGGTCCACACCATATTGTTGATGATAGCAATACAACGGTTAGGAGCAGAATGGAAGAACTCCATTCAACACTTGAGGAGGCAAAGGCCGATATCACGGGGTTATTTGCAGCATCGTTGTTGGTAAAAAACAATACCATTACTGGAATTACTTTGGAACAGTTTTACGTGACGTACTTGGCATCTGCGTTCAGATCAATTAGATTTGGATTGAATGAGGCCCATGGCAGGGGACAAGCAATTCAGCTAAACTATCTGGTTGATAATGGCGGATTCGAATATGAAGATGGATCTGGAAAAGTAAAAGTCAACTTTGAAAATATTGAAACTGCTGTTAGCAATTTAACGCGTGATATCTTGATTATTCAGGGCAATGGGAGTAAAGAAGATGCGGCAAATTTTGTTGAAAAGTATGGAAACAATCGTGAAAAGACGATTAAGCTGCTTGATTTGTTGGCTGATGTTCCAATTGATATCCAGCCAATCTGGAGAGAAGTCAGTGAATCAGCTCAACCTGGAAGCAAATGCATTATTTTTTAGCTGTTTTTGATGATTAATTCACTAATTACACAAATGTTCAGCATTCGTAATACTACAATAAAAATGAAGAATCAATAATGTATTTGTTTCACCACATTTGAAGAGTATATCTCAGGCTTTACTTTTTACCTGATCAACATATTTCCTCATTCAACTCAAAAAGAGATTATCGAAATATTTATTAACATCAACTAACGCTAATTTCATGTTTAAAATATTGACCTTTGAATAAATATCAATAAAGAAATTACATTTGTGAATACACAGCTAATTTTGTTTATATACTGAAAAAAAAAAGTTATAAATATACGAACAACCGAAACTTAAACGTTCGAGAAAGCCAACCACCAACTCTTAATATGGCAACCATTTCAAGCGTGAAAAGACAATGATCAACCACTATAAAGAAGTTAACGTACATTACCTTTGTAATATTTCTTAAACCAGAACTAGTTTGTGTCTTCGGTTTTTTATTTAGCTTCATAGATCTTAAATTTTTAAATAGCTGGGTTGGTCTACAGATAATTCCAGGCATTGTGGCATGCGAATTTCTGTACTTTCAACACCAGAGTTACAAATTGATATTAAAATACGATGAAAATCGAAAGGTGTATGAAGAAAAAACCAAGGAAGAGTATGAGAAGCTAAAGCTTCAAATATAAGAAAGAGAAAGAGAAAGAGAAAGGAGGTTAACAATTGAGAATAAGAGACTCAAAAATAAGAAGTTCAGAGTCGAAAATGAAAGACTAAAGCTATCTTTTGAAAAAAGGCTAAAATTTGAAGAAAACCGAATAATATCAGAGTCAAAGATTAATAAAATAGACATTAAGTTGAAAATAGCCGAATTAGAATTAGAATTAGGATACCCTAAAGAAACCAAAAAGTCGTCAAACAAGGATATGCAAATCTCTTTCATTGCTAAGTCTGGTCTGCAAAACCCGGGCAAAGACATGTCCTAGTGGGCTACGTATTTCGGATATATTCTCTTTATCCCTTTTCGTAATTGTCTTATAGTGCAAGTTACCCTTTAATGAACCCATCACATCTTATCCAAATACAAATACTTGTGTACCAGAATTGATTGTCGGTCAAAAGTCATTCTTAAATACTCGTTTACCTCGATTAATCCATTCAAATGTAACTAATTAAAAATTCTAGTCGATAGTTATGAACTTAAATACCTCTACAAGTATATCTTTAAAAAATAAAACCAATTATATAAAGAAATATTAATGAATATTTACTGATCTCTTATCGGTTGTTAATCATTACCATCTTATTAGCAAGGTATGGGTGAGAAATAGGTGGAAAACACTTTCATCTGAATATCATATTATCCAACCTGTATCTATAAGTGTGGCGTATATTATGTTGATAGAAATAGGATTTCTCTTGTAAAAATATTGTATTTTCTATTAAAAGAGTTTAAATCATATAATCGAGTTTATATTTCATATTTGATTAAGATCATAGTACCAGTATATATGTTTCATTATTGGTGAGTAGATACCTCTATACCTAAATTCCAGACAAAAGTATAAAAATAAGCTGATTTAATATCTTTTTTTAAGCGAGTACCCACCAAATTTAAATGAATTGTGAATAATATTTTCTTTTCCAGTATCGTGTGTTCTGGTTATAAGACCTAGAAAATTCAATTATGTGGGAAAGACAGAGTATTTAAAGGGAATTATAAAAATAACAATTAATGAAATTCATTATAACTATTATATTAACAATCAAAAATATGAATTAAGTTTCTGATCACAAAATGTCGAAAATATTATGATCGAAAATCTAAGAGAAAAATCATAAAATGAAATAACACCATAAAAACAATTTAATAATATTAGTATATATCAATTATTATAAGAGTAAAAACACGAGTATGGAAAATGCGACCAAATATGGATGAAGAAATAAAGTTAGCGATTAACCAAATTAAGCAGTATAAGAAATAAGCATATATTTAAAACTAATAAATATTATATATATAGCTAAGATAATTCATTTGGAGTTTCTTTAGCTCTTTTAGTAGTTTAAAACATATTAGTAACAACAGGAAATATAGACATTGAACAAGAAGCTTTTTTAGTACAAGTTTATTTAAAAGTCAATATATAATAATAATATAATAGTGCTTCAGCTAAAAGTTTAAAATAAATAAAATTTCATGTCAGGTCTCATGCAGCAACTACGTGCAGCCATCATCCAACAGCTCAAAAATGAGGGTTGTTACTCTCCGGACAGCGACCGTTCCGGAGCCACCTCTATGAAGTTGGATCGTACCGAGTCACATGATCCATTTGCTTTTGTCCAGGAGCATGTGCAACAACAGTTCCTTAGCATGAGAAACCCGACTAAGGAACGTAACCCGCCCGGTCTCGTCCGACAGTATTAATTTATAAGATAATACTGTAAACAATTATAGATTATGGCTTGTCCAATCTCAAACACAAGATAATTAGTGAAAAAAGATTGAATCCTTAGCTAGAGGAGAGTGTATATTATATACATTTTTAAACAGGCTTCAAAAATAAATAAAAATTGTATTTTCATCATGCACTTAATAACACTTCAGAGTGTTAGTCTAAATTATATTTAGAAGTACTTGAGCTGTATCTTGTTTTTTTAAATTTATATATTAGCAATCAAAAATATAGTAATATATAATAAATTGAATATAAAATAGTCGGGGATGAAGAGATGAGATAAAAGGGAAGCAAGTTGCAAGGTGAACAAGGTTAAGTTGAGTAAAAATTATGTAAAAGTATATTCAATTTTTATTGGTTCACCATTTCTAAATGGCTAGGATTGAGAGGTTTCTATAGCTATTTTTGCAGCTTTCTATACTTCAATCCTTGATATTGCTCCTAATCCATAATACGTACATTTCAGTTTATTCAAACCTTGTTTCTAAACAATAGAAAATATAGCCAAGTGGCTATTTACTCTAATGATCATTCTCAATGCAGTTTTATTTGCCTAAAGTTGATTCTATCGCCAAAAACTAAAAGCCTGTACCTAAATCTAAAATAAAAAGCTAAAGAAACATAGACTTGTTCACAGGTTTAAACAGTTCTAAGCAAGTTGTATCAAACTATCATCTTCTGAAGTGGTCCAGTAAACTGAGTTTGCATGTCCTCCGATATCAAAATTCATATCTCCAGGGGTATACCATTTTAGTCTTGGCAGGGACCGGCAGCTACCATTACACTTGGATCCAGTGCAGAACATAATTATTCCCTCACCAGGTTTGCCACCATCAAGTAGACATGAATTAATGTTAGGTAAGCGGTAGCATTTACGTGGACGAATTGTTTTAAAGCCAACCCTATTTTTCATAAGCCTTTCTCCAAACATTTCGATAGCCAAAGTCTTGTGGTGGTGATGATCATGATGACAACCACAATGATTGAGTTTGTAGTCAGCTTCTCCGCTAGCTTGTGCTATCTGAGCATTTGGGGTATTGGCATCGGCAAGCTGAACGTCTGGGATGTTAGAACTGGCTACAAAGCTTGAGGCAATCAAGAGTGCACTTGTCAACAAAATGTTTACCATTTTTACTTTTTTTGAGTTTTTTTCTAAGTCTAGTTTGTTTTTATCTAGGATAAAGTTCTAAACACTTTTGAAATGTAAAGAAATCAATTCTACAAAAATACATCGACCCTTTATATCTTTTTTTTGTTGCTGCTAAGCTTTTGGCTGTATATATAAACGCTGTATTACGTTAATAGTTACTGAGTTGTATTATCTAGATGCTGATATTTCAGACTTGTGTTGGTGTGTAGCCTAACGGAGATCAACATTTTATATTTGTAAAGGTCCATAGCGAGTTTAGTATTGACCTGACATTTTCAGATCTTCGTACTTTCTTATATTAATACACTAGAATTAACTTGCATATTAACAGTAGAGTTGAAAAAAATGCTAGCTGTTCTAGTACAATGTATATTCAAAATTGATATTCGTAATAACCAGTAGATTTAATCTGGTGTTGCTATTGATTGAAAAGGTTACATATTTTGACAATTGTTGTCAAGTGAGCCCGAATAGATAGTTTTCGCAGTAAATAAAAATATAATCGGCAAAGCTATATATAATTATTCAATAGAATTTATTTATGTGGTCATATCCTTCACTCAGTTCTCTTTACTCTCATACTCAACACCAGAATCACTAGTAATTATTATTGAAAGGTATGTGATATATGTTCTAGCCAATTTTGAAAGAACAAATTAACTGCTCAAGCGAAATAGCATTGACTAACAAAGTATTGACATTACTAGCCCAGCTTCTGGATTATCGGAAAACTAGAATTTAGAATTTAAAGACTTTTGGTTATAACTTTCAATGCTCTGATTGAGTTTTGTTTAACAAGAAGGTTGAACGAAATAATTAAACATTAGCTGTCAAATATGAAAAGAAATACAATACTAGATTTAATAATTGTAAGGTCTCAATGTTGGCATTCAGTAAAGTGTATAGGCTATAGTGATCTTCAAACTAATCACTGCATATTACTAATTTTGCTAAAGACCGGAATGAAAAAAGTACTAGGCGGTGCATTCATAATTAACAGTTTATATATCCTTTCGGGCTATAATTTACTCGTTAATGAAGATAATAGTAATGATTAAATTGACTGGATAAATACAATAATAGATCTAGAGGGCGAGTATAAATTGACTAGCATCTAGATTGAAGCCAAAATGTCAATGTATTATAAACTGTTCACATTGGTAAATAGCTGGTTGCACATCATTGAAAGGCTGATAATATAGTTAGGCATTTTCTCTTTGGCATTTATCATAAACGATTTTGTCGAAGGTGTTAATTTTATTTAATTATAATATTGAAAAGTAGAATAAAAATAATAGTGTATTTGCAAACTAGTGTATATGATACTACATTCATTATATCCATAGAGTCAGAATTTAGGTTTTGTTTTTATAATGAAACTCAACTCTCTAGTATTATTTGGTGTTTATCTGTCATATATTAAATACATTAACAATCTCATTGATTTTTACAACTAAACTGGTTATTTGGATTTTAAAGAAACAAGTCGACAACATTTTACTCATTTAAAACTATACTCATTGACTATTATTTATCTTAACAAAAGCTAATAATAAACAGTAGTTCTTTACATTCAGTATTAAACTACATCAAATTATATGTTGGTTTATCAAATGTAGGATCACATTAAGAAAAATGATAGAAATCATTTTTCGCTTGTACTCCTTCCTTTAACACCTAAGAAAGAAACCATCTTTGATGAATAATTTACCAATATTAAACTTTCTCCGGATTCGTAACACTACAATAACAACACTAATAAACAACTATACTGCGTTTGTAACATCACACTTCAAAGTATAATTCACGCCTTATTTTTTATCAATAGAGTATATTTCTGTATTCAATAATAAAGAGTTCGTTAAAATATATATTGATATTGAGTTTATGCTCTTTCTATTTTAAAATCGTTGAAGTTTTAATACAAACAATAAAGTTCACTATTTATTGCATTATACCTTTAAAGTCTGTTTATTGTAGTTGAAAAAAACAACATTAGAATGTCTACAACGAAATAAAGACCTTCAAAAAGATAAACAATCAATATTGATTATGGAAACCGCTTCAAATATAAAAAGACTATCATTAACAGCGATATTGCTAAATAATATCATTTTTCTAGCTACATTAGTTCAAAAACTATTATCACCTCAGCAAAATATCATTAAATACCATACTTTTATGGTAGAAGGTATATCTGTTTTAACAATCCTAACATCAATAATTCTAATACACAAGTACACTGAACTAAGAAGGATTTCAAAAGCGATAAAAGAACAGTTAAAAAGTAACCGGGAGACCTCACAAAAATTAATTGAAAATATCGAACGGCTCAAATTAATTATTACTCAGTATGGACTAGCAACTGTCGGATCACCTCTCAGCTATGCAAGCAAGCAGCAAATAAACTAGTTTTGCTCGATATGTTTAACACAACGGCCAGTTTTCTCAATATTTATTGATCGAAGCTGTACCTGGTTTTCATACAGCAGTTCTAATGTACGTTTACACGTACAGGATAGTTTAACGGGGTAGAAAAAGCAATCTTTAGCAGTAACCTGAATGTACAAAAGTTTATGTTCACTGCTTAACACCATATCTAGATAGAGATTTGATTTCCGTTAATTCAAAATCAGTATTTATCTCGATTCTTTGGATTTGATTTTTCAATGTTTTGATTTTTTACTCTAATGTTTCAAATCCGATTTTTGCTCCGTTTCTAGTTTTGTAAGTAAATTTTTTTACTTATATTCCAACACTGTTCACAATACCCATAGAATTGCAGCGACAGGTTCTGAATATTTAGATTTTATAAGTTGATAACTTCAATTTAAAACCAGTTACTTCTTTAATAATGATAGTTAATATCAGACCAGTTAGTATAAACAAAAAATAATATAGTAGAATTATAGTAGTTAACAGGGGTCTTTATATACTTGAAATAGCTACCATGCTCAGTACCGGTTGTTGATATTCTAGAAAGGTTTGATTCAGTAGTAGATAAATGCTAAATTATTCGTTTCAGCAAAATTATCAGCCTTGGAGGGTGTGGTTTCAAATATAAAATAGGCTTTATAGTTTTATATTAAAGATCAATGATGTTCTGTTGGAATAAAAGTTGGTTTAACTTCAATTGTATACAATAACTCATTGTGAGTTGAATAAGAAAATGTGTTGTAGTGATAAAAAATAAATCGTGGAATATTTTTTTGACATATGGTGTTACACGGATAATGAATTCGTCGATTTGTTATTTACTGTAGTGTTACAAATGCGAAACAAATGTCTAATAAATGAATTATCTAAAGGACTTACTTTTTGCTAGTGTTAAAAGAAGAGAAAGTAAAAGTGTACTTGATTATTAACTTTATTTTTAAATCATGGTGCTACATTTGGTAAACCTATAAATAGTTTGGCATATTTTAATGATAAATGCCAAATATGTTTGTATATTTTTTTGTTAGAAGATAATAACAGTCATAGCTAAAGAAATAGAGCTAATTTAATTTACTAGCACCATTTCTAATGATATTTGATATATTTGTTGAAAATATAGTTATTGCGAATAAGTTAATATCTAACACACAAAGAGTCTTTGTGATTTCATGTTTAGAGTTATTGTCAAGTAGAATAAGTGCTTTTAGCTGTCAATTCAAAATGACATACGAAATATAACTAAATATATGATGAAAAAACAAAATTCGTTGAATTATAATGATGTCTTTTGAAAAAGAGATATTTCTTTCCCTTGATCCAATGTTAGGTTGGTATATGGAGTCCTCAGCAGAAGGAGTAATTATCTATATAATTATTATTTATGATTTTTTGTAGTTTTATGTTGTATTAATTTACATGTCAATAACAAATAAACATTTGTGGAATAGGTATTAATGCCTGGGTTTAATGTGGTTATAAATGTATCAAAAAGCAGGACTAAATTATAAAAGGTTGGTTGAGTAAAAAAGTGTAATGAAGATAAACAGTGGTGATATTTTCTAAAAAGTAGCGAATAGCAGAATCAGCGCAACTAGAAAATAAGAGATGAAGAGGGAGGAGAAATGGCAGTGGTAAACCTTGTGACAGAATCATAAAGCAGTTAGGAAAAAAATCAATTAAAATATTAAATGGGATCCAATTTCGCTATTGGGTAACAAGATGGGTTTTGTAAATGCAATTTTAATGAATATAACGAAAAATGAAAAGTGTATGTAAATGATTTATAATCATATATACTTGGTTACAGGCAAAAGTAACTCGGATGTGTAATGCACTTTTTCAAGTGTATAAGTTCCTGTTTTCATAAAAATACCATCCGAGTCTTGAGTATGTACATAGGAAACCAGATATCAAGAAAAAAGTATAAATAGTCAACAGCTTTTGTCAAAAAAATACAAGTATCAATTATAAAACCACCTGGTATTCCATACTAAATACAAAAAGAAAACAATGATACCAATAAGGTTGACTAATAAACCAATACAAGTCAAAATAAATAAACTAAAAATGAGTTCATGCGACAAGAAAGACTGTTACAACAAAGATATTGGAAAGTGCAGAGATGCTCCCGGGGGTCGGTGTTCATGTGAGGTTGGAAATTGTGAATGCTGCTGCAAGATGGGACAAGGTTGTTCAGCCACCTCTGAAGGAAAATGTTGTTGTGAATCTGAAAAGTGCAATTGTGCTGAAAATAGGGAGGCTGGTGTCTTCTGTAGGTGTTTAGTAGGTAAAAAGTGTATCTGCAGGGAGGATGAGTGCAAGTGTGAAAGAAAAAGTATATGTCAGTGCAGAGATGGTAAAGGTTGTACATGTGGAGAACCATGTACGTGTGAACAAGCAACCTGTGAATGCAAGGAGGGTAAAGGCAACAAATGTCACTGTGAATCTGGATGTAAATGTTAAGAAGTAGTGGAGTAGTCATGTTTTATGTCCCACAGCACATATTTGTAGTTGGGGTATTCGCTGCTTTTACTTTGGTATCATTAACAGATTCATACTTTTTTCTAACAATTAAGAACAGACAGTTAGCAAAAAGCCAAGATCATTTTACTTTGAACTCTTGATGTTTTTTTGTTTATTATTTATTAGCATACTCTTGCATTTTACCATAACCTGTGTAATATTATAGTTTTAGGACTATTCTATTCTTCAGAAATAAATAAATACATAAATATATAGCCAGAATGTTGCAAAATATCAGTTGCTATTAAGCCTTGATTGCTTTGTTTGATTAACGAAAATAACAATAGTAGGAAATACTAAAATCAATAAACTCGGGTTGGATAAAACATTTTCATTTAATGTTTAGGTGTGTATATCTGGCATTGAAACCTGCTATCACAAAAAACTCAAACCAAGACTATTTTCAACAAACTACATTAATTTTGGTCTATCAATATATACAAAAAAGAACTGGTTTTATTTAAATAAGGCCTAGACCATCTTTATCGCTCTGGATTAAGGGAGAGCGTAGTAAATATGATACCTCTTATCAATAGCTGTACATAACTATGTTTATCCTACTCATATGCTAGATTAATAGACTTTGCTAGCCTGTTTCCAGGATCTATGCGAATTTTGGTTAGCAATTTTAGAATCATCGACTTATTTGGAACCCGATTCGAATGCATATAATTATACCCTGTGAGTAGATTAATTCAATTTTCAGTCAATAATTTTTACCAGTTGGATGTTTTCCTGTTTAAAAGTAACCCACAGATTATATATATGTTTTATGATAGAGATACATTTTTCAATCAAGTACTGCAGTTTCACTGAATTGCCAAGTTCACACCTCTGGTTTATACAAGTATTTTATTCGTTTGAACCAATTCGACATATTTGAATTTATATGCTATTTTAAGGTAACTGATAATTGGTTTTTTAATTACCTTTCAACCCTGACAAAACATGTGTTTCAGACTTTTAATACTTTCTGAGCTACAGTAATTTTCACCAGGAGTTCGTTAGTGTTCAATGGTTTTTGAACTTTCTTGAGTAGAATGTTAATCCATCATGTACCTCCACTCAAATAATATTTATATAATGCTATACAGTTATTCAAAGGTGTGTTCAGATCAGTAGCTACGGTTAGATATATAACCTTGAGTATTTTATTTTTTACTCCCATTTTTTACCTTGTAGTATAAACCATGCCACTTAATCCAATAGTATGAATAGTATCACTTTTCGATATATTTGTAACTGCTATTTTACAAAAATCAACACTCTTATGAACATAAACCAGATACCTTGCGGGAATGTTGTCAGTATTACCTGTATAATCCTTTCGTATACTCTGTTATGTTACAATATTGAATATTTCTCATAAACTTTATACAAATTGGTGTAGAATCATGATTTTCTGTTGATTCTAACATAACTCAGTAAAAACAACAGGTTATAACCTGTTGATATGAGGTGTATTACTTATTTTTGCCAGCTGAGATAACTCTGAAGTCGAGCAAAAATATAGATATTCCTGACGACATATTACCAGAAAATTGCTTATTTTGATATTTGGAATTTTTTTATACTCTTTTTTAATTCGAGTTGTATTCATTCAACTGATAGAGTTTATTCAACTCTAAGCTCATGTATTGATCTAGGGTATTATTTGGTTGTTGAACTGAAATGGGATTGATTTCTCGTCATATATTTAAATAGTAATACGAATGAGTATTGATTACTTGAAATATAGTATCACAACCGATTCATAAAACTCACAAATCTACTAAATATATCTAATCTCAAAGTACAACTATTTTACCGATCCTAATACACAACTCTACCAAGAACCATTCAATAATCAACACAACAAGAATAACAGACATGAAATATCTGGTTTGTGTACGATGATAAATAATGGAGTTGGAACATCTTTGTGTTACTAAGTTGATGGGATTTTTATAATATTAGCTAATTCATCTTGAAAATCAGAAAAAAGCCTAGGTTATTGGCTTGGAAATAAATCAACCTTCTGATTTGGTGTATAATCCTGGACAATGTGCAATCATCTGGATTCTCAATAATAATTATTTTCAATTCACGCTAAAAATAACCGCTTAAATTAAAGTTGATAAATTAGAAAATAACAAAAAAATTAGGAAACAGTGAAAAGAAAACACATTTCTGCCGTTCAGCGCTTTATTCATTTTACTAGTTTACTTTAAATTACTAGCAACCCTATTAACCCAGAAGAGAGGAAACAAAAGTAAATCAGACCACTGCACAATGTATTTCAACAAAAACAGCTGTGCATTTAACAAGCTTCCAGGAAGTGTCCTGTCAACCATATTTGTGCTTGCCCAGAACCCTCAGTTGTCACTCTTAAACAAAAATATGCACTATAGCTCGCAGCAAGTGAGCACTATTAGCAAGTACATACTTCACTATATTTTGCCATGCACAGGGTTTCTTTCCCAGTGGAGGTCGAGAGACATATTCGAGAGTTACACCAGAATTAGAGCTAATGAAGCTATTGGGATACTGGTTTTGAGAAGCATCAAGAACCTGGACTACGGAACAGCTCTAGATATGGCATTTGAGTATAGGTGGGGAAATGTTGTAATTAAGTTGCTCAAGATGTATGTAGTGATTGATAGGAATACCTCAAAAATTATGCATAAGGGTACTTTATTTATAAAGGAGGGTGAATATTTGGATATTGACATTGAAAATTTGTTCTCAGAAGGAAACAAAGCACAAATAGAAGAAACGGACATTTGGGTTTCTGATTATATCTGTATTAAACCAATAATAACTAAAATCAATGCCTCATCACTTTTAATACGCGAGATGGTTAATATTGCTGGGGAAAACGATATCGAACTATTAATAAATATATGTAACACTAGGTTTGAGTATCCGCCAGAGATATGTAGTTCTATCGGGAGAGATATTAGATGCATTGATGACAAATTTATGATATGTTGTATATTAGTGGCTGCACATGAAACCTGTCAATTGCACAATCTTGAATGGCTAAAAAGAATTTTGGATCTGGAAATGAGCACAGACCTTTCTTTTAGACAGCTACAACTATTTGCTGCATCTCGTGATAATCCCATTGATGAAGCTTTTAACACTTTTATTATGCAATATAAAAACACGGATAACATGGAGTTGTTGGTATACATGCTGGTTGTATATTATTCAATTTCTTTGAATATAAAAAGCTTTATCTCATATATCAAAGATAACTACTTTAGCGGTATACACGCACAAATATTGTTCGATGCAGTGGTCTATCATAGAGATGGGGTATTAGTCAAGGAATACTTTTTCAAAATTGAATTAGACTCGGAAAACATCAGAAAAATAACAGAAATGGCATACGAAAGTGGTAATACTGATCTCATAAGACTACTTTTAAATCACAGTGATAAATTGAAAGGGGATCTGAGCGAAAAAGTTTTGAAAACGGCTATAAAAGAGAACGACTACAAACTAGCGCTGGAAATCATAAATAGATATCCAAATATAGTGAGTATTAATTGTTTAGAGAAAGCTGTGGAAAGTGGAGATACCAGAATTGTAAAACTACTTATTGAATCTGGAGCGGATTTAAAATTACCTCATTTTGAAGGAATACTAATTGCCGTCAAAAAAAAGAATATCAGTGTGTTACAATTGCTATTGGAAAATGGTGCTATTGTTGAGCCAAATAATCAGCATGGTATTGAAAAGTCGAGTAGTGTTAAAAATTATGAAATAGCAGAACGATTGTTGATGTTTTCAGAAGATAAGCTTAAGTTTAAGTGTAAAACTTTAGGAGACAAACTCAAATTTG
>LSSK01001320.1:0-26269 GCA_001969505.1 Zancudomyces culisetae
GGGGTAGAAATTCCAAAAATTAAAATATTCGATGAACTTTAAAGCAAATGCACTTTTCACCAAAAAAGAGGTTTCTTCGCCTAATAAAGACCCAACTAGTTTTTTTTTAAAAAATCAGTGTGGGACTTTGCATAGAATTTCAATTATACTGATGGCCGATATTTCTTGCATTTTAGTATAATTGCGGCTCCAAGTTGTTTTTTTAGTCTACTCATTTATTTGGTATACTTACTGATTCGTCGGCATCAAAGGATATACGTAGCCACTAAATGATGCTAGCTTGTACTTTGGTATGCGACGGGTGATGGAAGTTGTGCTAAGGCTTATTTCACTTTTAAAATAAATGGCTACCTATGTCCCTTTTTTTTCTTTCCGGCAGGGCTGTGGTTTTTGAAGAAAACGATTGTGCAAATACCTATTACCAAATTGGCTTCGTTTTACAATGGTGGTTTTCTTTCCAAAAACATGTGACTGTATGTTAAAAGTGAAACATTCTGCTCTATGCGACTTTAATGTTGGTAAGGTGATGTAAATCATTAGCTGAAACCCGTCTTTTTACTATTTTTTTTTGGTTGATCCGCTCGCAGATCGTCAAGATATTGTATTAACTTGAATGATAACATCCTGACTTTATCAAGTTGCACTAAGGAGCTCAATAACTCTGTTATGGGCTAGAATTTTTTAATTGGCTAAACTAAAGTAAGGATCAACAAAAGACAGTGAATATCACTACCTTTACTGATATTACAGTGTATATCAAGGGCCCTTATGAAAAACTCATTTCTTTTTAAAAAACTCTAATATCAAGCATTGACTGGTTGTGTGATTGGTAAAAAAACAGAAACCCCATATTTTATTTAGATGAGATTAGATATATACTGTTCTTTTTATGAATATCCTGAATTAATACTAGAAGATTGAACACGCTATTCTCCCTAAATAGAAAATAGTGGATAGTTCAGCAATAGTCAATGTCAATGATTTGGTAAAAGTTTAGATGGTTTGTTTTTATAACAAAACCTATGAAATTAATCGTCATCAGTGTTTTATGGTGTTAGGATTACTACTTTTTATATGTGGTAAATCAAGATATATAAATCTTCATATATTTTTCTTGAGAAAGACGAGAAATTCGAGTTAAATTAAATAAGAATATATTTGACACGTTTGCAAAATGAGGATCCCCTTATTATATCGGGTCAAGGATGTCATAATAATTAGTCACCGATGAATATTATGGGAAAAACAGTAATCATGCAAAAAGGGAGCTCTAATATAAAGTCTTTTAGCATAAAAAGTACCAGGGACTCAACTTCGAGTGTTGCGCATGACTTTTTACCCATATTGCGTACGTTCATTCATATTCACAGCCAAAATACACGCATAACAAAGATACATACACCATTTATTCCCTCCCCCCCCTTACTGTTTTGTATATTCATTACAAGCTGACGTGTACTTTATATGGTCCTACTCAAAGTAATACATTAGAAAATTTAAATAGCTTTTTTTGAGTTTTGTTTGAATCCAGGTTGATGGTATGAACATTTTTGGTTTATACCAAATTATTTTCGAGTCCAGAACAGAGACATTTTCATCACTCGTCCTTTTTACAGTCATTTCCTTAACATTGGTGTTCAAATGATATATATTGGTAAAAAACATGGGCTAAAACATGGCTAAAGCCCAGCGTATTAAAACAGTGCGAAATATCGTTATTGTGGATGCAGTGGCGAATATACTAAGCTTTCCCTTTCTTTTTTTCAATTTTTTGCCTTGTAAAAAAGGAGAAAACCAACATATGATGCGGAGAGTGGTTTGGATGTGCTGAATTGAAATGGAGTTAGTTCTTGAATGTCTCTTCTAGCCTGTTTTCAAGGAAATCCTTCCTATTAACCAACCAGGGACTGGTTTTTTCTCATTTCTGTAACAATATACGGACCAATCAGATCCAAAATTTTGGATATTGGTAGCCTCAGTTTATCAGCAGTTCTTGTTTTTTTATTTCTGTTTAATTCAAAGTTTTGTTACAACTGCTGTAGATCATCAACACACAAAGGATTATTTTTAGATGAAACTAGTTAAATTAATTGATACACCATTTTATTAGTAAGCGGGGCTTATTAAACTTGAATAAAGTCATTACTCAGAGTTATTGTTTATCTGTATTTAATATGGTACTTGATTCTTAGGTACATTTGTTGAAAAGGGTACCAGAGTATTTATTTTAAATTACTCTAAAATGTACTATAAAATGTACCATAAATGTGCTATAAAATATACTATAAAATATACTGGTAATTGTAATGCGTGTATGTGTATGTGTATGTGAATGTGTGTATGGTATGTTTAGGACCGCTTCCTAGTGGATATATATGCAAGCAAATGAAGGGATGAGTGAGTGGATGAATATATATATCTTTGTGATCCGTGTCAAAGACGCTTGAAATACTTTAATTTCTGTAAATTTGTAATAATGATTTTTATATTAAAGAGCTTGAACATTTGTAAATTAGCTAACGACAAACAAGTTGGGTTCTATAAAGGAGTTTTATTAAAGGAACATTAAAAAATAAACCACTATGAGGCTTTGTTTATAAGCTATACCAGTGTTTGTAAACAATAGTTTAGCAATAACCCTAAGACTACGCTTTGCTTTAGTGTTATATCTATAACTCGATTTCAAAGACAAAACAACTTTAACAAATTTGCAATTTCAATGGGTGGTACAAGATGGTGGTGTTAAGAAATTCTGAGTGAATTAGCACTCGGCTATATTGTCCGATTGTAATCGAGAGTGAAAGTGAGGCAAAAAAAAAAAATAGGACAAGACAAATTTCTTGCGTTTTTAGAATCTTAAAAGTTTATGAAAAAAGAAAACATTCATTTAAATGCTCGCCTATCAATACAAAGTTTACTTAACGGTGTTCTAGTCAAAATACCAACCAACTTGGTTTGCAAAGTGATTTTTTCCGCAAAATTGAAAAACTAATGCGCTGAATCTGGTAAATTATTACGTAGATTTTGGTAACACAAGCTACTAGAGCAAATTTTGTAATCTCGGAGAATTTGCCTGCCTCAAGCCAATTAGTAGTTGTTAATGGGATGGCACCCAAATAACCAATTTGCCAATCTTGCAGCTTTATAGGCAGGCTATTTCTTTTTTTTTTTCACATTTTGCCCTAGGTGGAATATGTTGGAAGGGAGAGGGGAATAGTCAAGGTCTATTAGGCTAATTAATGCAGGAAAAAAATTTTTTTTTTGCGTGGAATAGCTGAAAAAAAACGCAATATTACGGTTTTAGGAACAAAAAAGAAATCAGTGGTTAAATCGATATATTGAATATTTTCACCTTGGTAAAATGATAAACCCAATATTCAAATAATGTTTCGTTGAAAAAAAAAATGATGAACAGATTTAAGTAATTCATAGGTTGTGAGCTTTGTTGAAACATTAAAAAAAATTAAAGATATACATGTAATTAAAGGTTATTCTAAAACTAGAAAAATAGTGAAATTAAAAACATGACAAAGCTTGCTGAAAGCAACAACTAAGCTTGTAGTTAAATTAGGTAAATTCCGCCGGAAAATGAGAAATAAAGGAGAGAATAGGTTAGTTTATAACACCTTATTAGATGAAATGTGAATAACTATTGAAAAGCAGAAATCACAAAGTTTTTAGCGATAATCGTATACCGTCCATTTGATCATTTCATTGAAGGTTGTAAAGAAGACAGGTTATTAGCTCAAAGAAATTTCTTTGCATGTTTGTTTCTTTACAGTGGTGGTTCTTAGAGGAGATAGGTTATGGGTGGGTGGGGTGGAAACTTGAAAGGAAATCTTTTATCCATTTCAAATGTGTGATGTAAAATACCACATCAAATTATGCCGTTTTTGTAAATAAAAAAAGGTGGGCTAAAATAAATGGGTAACTAAATTTTAATTACTTGTAAGTGGGCTGTATTACATCAGAGCGCTGTTTTTACTTTTTTTTTATACCTTCTTTACTCTCTTAGCCATAGTTTCTAGTTTGGACTTATTTATATTCCTAGAAATTCCACAAAGGAAGAGCAAAATAAAATTTTTATTTAAATGTTCTTGAATACTCAGTAGACCTGAAACGCTCCTATATAGTTGTATGTGTTAGGATACATTTTAGTTCAATATTGATTAGTTTTATGTGATACTTGCTCTGTCGTTACGAACATATCACGCTAAAGCTCGAGAGGTTGAAATTTTATAATTCCAGTTAAAGTAGAAGGTAAGACGCACTGCTGTATAAATGGTTGTACTTTGTGCATAAAAAAAGGGTTAAACCTGCCATCTGCCCGAGGTCTTTATACCGCACGATGTTGTATCTCTAGTGCTTTGTCGTTTTCTTTCTCGAGAAAAGACAAGAAAATAGGATGTCAATAGCTATATAAGTCGATGTGTTGTTGAATTTTTGCCTAACGAACCCTTCTCTTTTTTTTTTTACTTTTTTGAGAGAAGGGAGGAGAGGGAGCTTTTATATAACCGAACGATAATGTCTGAATGTTCTGGCAAACACTGCGACCTAGATATTTGTTGCAGTCACCAACGTGTCGATTGCTTTAAACTCTTATAACGTTAACAAGTAACTAAAAATATATACGTACTGTAAAATAGATAAAAAATAGAACTCTTGCTGAAAGTTAAATATATTAACTCATGACCTTCAGAAAAATACTGGTAAGTTTTTGCGTTGAATATTTATCTTTGTTTTGATATCACACAAGTAAATGGGTGAAGGGTTTCTAATAAGGTAACTTAAATATAACATAACAGACTCGTGCAAGGATAGCGACAAGAGCATTCAGTAACAAGTCATGTAACAAGGGACAATTAACACAGAGTAATGAGAACGAACCACTAGAGAGTGTAGCTGGGCTTGGCAACTTGAAATCCAACCTCGTTAAAGCCACAAAAAGAAAATTTTGTAATATAGAGTCAGAGGATGACAAAAAACAGAAAAAAATATCGCGGCGTCCACCGCTAAAGAAGAAAAACAGCAGTAGAATTTCAGTATATAGAGACGAATCCGAAGCAACCGAAGATTCTAGTACGGACGTTGCCGGAAAAAATATTCCAGTTGACGGTGGTAAAGAAGCTGAAATAGTAGAGAATCTTTCTGAAAAGATTAATAAAGTATCAAAGCAGAAAGCACAAGCACATAGTGAAAGAATTTTGGCTCCGCTGCAAGATCTGCATCATAGAAAACAGAATAATAATAACTCTAAAGAATGTAAAGAGATTCCATACAAAGATGCTACGAGATCTTTTTCAAGCAAAATGACATGTGTCTTGGATAACGAAACAAGTAATACAGATCTTGGAATTAAAAGCACAGTATCGCTTCCTAGTAGTTGTGAAATAGATGAAACCATCAGGGATATAGCACCAGAGCATTCAGAACTATTTACCCAGCACACAGTCGTTGACTTTGTTTCTGGCCAAGGTATCTGTAAATCTGATTCTAGAAACAGCGTCAGTACAGTGCTTGGAACACTCTCTGAAGAAAACGCTATCATGAGCGCGTATGTAAAAGGTGTAAATGGGATATGTGCAAAAAACGCTGGTAACGACGCACAAACTCTAAAACCTTGCGTATCACAGGCATCAGTCGTTTCAACCACTACTGCTATTGAATCTGTTGACGCATACGAAACACTTGAAATTAATTTGGAGACTATTCGACAAGCATCCCTGTCGAAAAGTGAAAAAGATCTGTTGGCTAGAGAATGTCGCGCACAGGAATGGGATGATCTTGATGCTGAGGATAAAGATGATCCGCTGATGGTCAGTGAGTATATTCCAGATATTATGAACTATTTATTTGAGAACGAGGCTCTTACTCAACCCGAAGCCGACTACATAGACAAACAAGCAGAAATCACTTGGCAAATGCGGGAGGTTTTAATTAACTGGGTTATCGAGGTTCACCACCAGATGGTGATGTTCCCAGAAACACTGTTTTTGGCGGTAAACCTAATAGACAGATTTTTATCCAAGCGATTTGTGGCTGCAAACAAACTTCAACTTGTCGGGATTGTAGCGTTACTCATCTCTTCTAAATATGAAGAAATGTCAACACTTTCCATAAAAGAGTTGGCATATGCAGCAAACAACTCATATTCTGAAAGTGAAATTCTAAGTGCAGAGAGGTTTATGCTGGGTGTTTTGAACTTTGATTTATCATATTCTGGGCCCATGACATTTCTGCGAAGAGTTTCTAAAGCCGACAACTATGACCTGATAAACCGCACCGTTGCAAAATATTTTTTAGAAATCAGCATAGTTGACCACAATTTTCTCAAGTTTCCATCCAGCTTAATTTCTGCATGCTCAATCTACCTGGCCCGCAAAATGTTTAAGTCCGGAGATTGGAACGCCAACTTGGTTCACTATTCAGGATACTCGGAAGCTGAACTCCAGCCCTGTGCTGATGCTTTTATGGATTTTCTATTGCTTCCTTGTAAAAACGATGTTTTGCATAAGAAGTACAGCCACAAGAAATTTTATCGTGCAAGTCTGATTTGTAGAAAGTGGGCTCAAGATCATACCGCACAGAATTCTGATTAACTGGGAAAGTATCAACCCGTTCAGCTATTCGGTGGCCACTTGATCTCTTGTTTTTGAGGCTTCTCACTTTCTTTAACGAGTGTACATTCAGAGGACTAAACGACCCCATTCACACCCGCAAGAAATTTGTCATTCATTTTGCTTGATGCAATCAACCCGAATATGGTTATATTTACAGCCAATTCCTATTTTTTTCTGTCATACAGTTTTCCTGAACATATTATATCCTCACCGTGGATGTATAAACGCTTTCGTTTTTATTACGCTATATTATAGTACGCATCTTTCACGCCATATTGTATTTGTAGATTTAACGCCCTTGAATTATTCAGATATATTTCAATATTTCTTTTACTCTTACCTCCCTTTTGTTCTATAAACGCACGCATTTTGGTAATAAACCACCACTTCTCTCTACTAAACCTGGGAACACTTTGATAACAAATTCACAATGGTTTAGCCATGTAAGAGTTGGATAGTTAGTGACAGAAGCAAAAGCGTTCAAGTAGAACTGTGTTGCATAGTCGCTGTTTGTGCTAAGCACAGCATATCGTGTGTCTAAAATTATATAAACGATACATACTTGTAAACACAGTGGTTAAATAACTTACAGATGCCTATATTTCCAGAAATCCCCAGTTAACATTTGCTTAAAATTCACCAGTAATGTCAAAATTATTACTAGCAATTTTATTTTTTAAAAGCAAAATTTTTCAGTTGGTCCTATGGTCTAACGGTCATGACATTGGACTTTGAATCCAGTAGCCCGAGTTCGACTCTCGGTAGGACCTCTTCTTTTTAATTTTTTTAACAACTTTTTTAATCCGATTTGTATTGGTTACTGATATTGACATAGCACCAGTATGTGTTGCTTGCCTTTTTCACGTTTAAGCAAGTAAAAATAGCTTTTAGTACAAAGGCTGTTAATTTACCAAAAATGGGATAATAGATCACTACCAACGATGAAGCTAGCCCAAAGTAGGCCGAGGTTTTCCCATATAGTAATTCTCAACGAATTTCAAGTTCATGTTCCTAAACTAAAAGAATATACACATCACCCAATTCTACCAATATTCACAAATTGGGCAAAAATATCCCACATTTTTGATCCTATAAAAGAGTGATGTCCGGGAAATTTCCAAGTTTTGCAAAGGCTTTTTTCCTTAAATAACGGAATTTCAGATACCACGTCTTTAGTGACTAAAAAAGGGAAATAACAATACTTTTATTCCGATTTCTGATAAATTGTTTTAACGCTGGGAAAAATGATTACAAAAAAAAAGTTAATATATTGTCAGGGACCAAAACAATCATTTGTGCTACTTGTAAATGCCACTTTCCCTAATTCTTTAAAATGGAAGGGCTTCCAAAACATTTTTCCCATAGCTTTTTTATTGCTTCGGATATTACTATTAAAGTAAATCATCGAGTTGTGGGGAGCGAATGTGAAACAATATGCTGACAAAAGGCGTGTCTTTTTGGATAATCCATTTAACGCTTTTTCTTTTAGTTTTCCATCATAATCTAGAGAATGTCAATTGTTCTATGCAATGGTTTCGAAAGTGCCTTTAGTTAACGAAATATTTTTTGCTAGAAGTTTGCTGATATACAACAATCGCATAAAATATCATTGAATACCGGATAAAAATGATAGTCATATCACATGGTATGTATTGAGTAAATATAATAGTGAGGCTATTGTATTACAATCGTTTTGACACAACTACAAGTGAATCCAGGTTGTGGAATTCTTGGACCAGTTTTGTGTTGTATCTTGTTTTATGGACATAATTAGTGTTTTGTTTTCATTCACAATGTGCATTTTATCTATTATTTACTATTTTTTGTGGATTTTTGAAGTGTGGCCAGTTAGTAGAGACAATGATGCTTCTGGTAAATCAGTTATTTTTGTTACAGCATTGTGGCTATGATAGCACCAAAAAAAATAAAAAAGTACAATACAACAAAAAGGATTGAATAAAACCGGGCGTAATGTAATCCAACTTATTATTCCATATCGTTAATACTTGAATTTGTGTTTATTGCTGTTTCATTATACTTGTAAAAACAAGTAGAGTGCTACCCGGTTTATGGCTTATGTATTGCTTAAACAAAAGAAAAAAACAATATACAAGACACAATACGTATATCCATTACATTCTCTAAACTAACAAAAACATGGTTGTGTTTGTTACAACAAGAACTATTTCTTGTTTTGCTTTTGCGGATATATCCCTAAAGTATACTTTTTATTTATCTTGGGTGTATGCCAGCATTTATATTATGGATATCATAGATTGAAAACTAGTATAAATACGTGTACAAAATCTCCAGAGTTAGACAAATACACAACATCTCACAAACATTTTCTTGCTTAGAAACAGCAGCATCAACATTTAAAAGACTTCGTAACACAAAAGTAAAAGCAATGTTTAAACTATCAAAGGTTTTAGCAGTAGCAGCAATCTCTGCCATAGCAAATCTCAGTTCAGTTGTAGTAATGGCTGGCGATGCCGATTACAATCAACCAGCACAACCCTATCAACAAAACGACTATGACTCAAATGGTGGCGATTCCGGATATGATGCCAATCAAAACTATGATCAGCAAAACGGATACGTCCAGAACGACAATGGGTATGACCAAAACAGCTATCAAAATGGAGGCAAATGTTACGGCGACAAATACAAATGCATTGGACAAAACAACCCTGGATACCTCCAATGTGACCACGGCACATTCATCTTGAGACAATGTGGCCCTGGAACAGTTTGTGTTCAAAATGGAAGAGATAGCATTTATTGTGGATACCCACAGAAGTTATACTAAGTAGGGTTTGTAGAGAATAACATCCTGCTTTCTCTTATCGCCTTATACTGCACATAGTTCAGTGTAAAAAAAGGGAGCGACTTTTTTCTCAAATAAGAGAAGATTATAACTTTCTTAGTTTCATTTGTACTTTCATTTTTCAACTTTTGAATATCTAAATAAACTCATTTATTAAATTAAACAGGTGATATGAGCGTTGAATACGAGAAAATAATGCTAGTGGTGACATTTGTGAACTATGTCCTAAAAACAGTGCAAGAATTGCTTATAGGCTACTATCCAACTTCCTAACCTATGTTACAAAGACTATAACATGTATTTCTTTTGGCATCGTGCTTTTTGGGGCAGTTTAGTATTTCTATTGGATTTCTTCAAAATAAACAAATGCCTTGACAGTTTGGAAATATAAATTAATGGGTGAGGGGGATGGGAGGAATGAGATGTGAGGTTATGACAAGACATTTAAGCTCAAAATACACAGCCAATCATAGGTGGTTTTGATGTAAATAAGTTTGTATGAAAAAGCTGAGTTTGATTATGTTTAGTTTGAAATTGAGGTTTTGTAAAAAGGTAGAAAAAAAAGAGAAAAGTGAGCCAACGAAAAATCAGAAACGTTAGGTAAATAGAACGCATCCAAAAATAGAGCAATCTATCTTGCAGGATATTTAGAGGGAAAAGCCAAAAAAGATTCCAAGCAACTATTTTAACTTTACCATTCCTAATCAAAGGTGAAAAGCAGAGAAAATTGAAGCGTACAACCAAAACAAAATAAACACAGTTAGGGTCATAGTATTAAAGGTAGCGGTGTTGTCAACTACGAATGCAAGATCAACGAAATTGAAAGGATTCTAAAAAAATATTCAAGTATTGCAACAAATTTGTAAAGTAGAATTTAAACAGGAAGCAATAAGGGAGAACTGAAAATGGTGGACGATAGAGTGAAAACTTTGGCAAATCAGATTCGTAAGCAGTTGTTTGTGGGAGTAGAGGATGACCCAAACACGCAAAATTTGTTTAAAGCAGGTAAGAATCGATAGGAGGGGAGGGTGATTAGCATTATACTCATATTCATGTAGATACGACAAGAATAATATGAACTTGAGTGTAGTGTCACTAATTTAAGAAGAAAAATAGATTGATTAGTTGTGTTTCTATTGTAAATAAGGTATACCAAGATACCAAGATACCAATAGCTAATAAAAATATTGAAATAAACAAATAGTTGGATCGACAGCAAAGAGAGAGAGACTGTTGAATTTGGTCGAGGTCATAGCAAACGAGGATGAGGACGATATAAGTGACAAGAGAACAAAGATATTATGCATTACAGGTAAGAATCGAACTGGCGAGAAATCTGTTTTTTTCCTCTTTCTTCATTCTGAAAAAAGGGGGTCCAATTTATACGTATTTGAGTAAAACATACCGTTTCTTTGTTAACAGTTAAGAGAAATAGAAAGTTGAGACTGCATCGTGTTAAGCATGTTGGGCAGGTGCTAATATCGAGCAAGCAATGGGGCTTAGATGAGATCAAATCGATAGAGTACAAGGCGGTAAGTATTCACTATACAAGCCACAACTATGATGGCGGTATTTAGCGGATAGGGGATGGTAAAAGAGGAATCAATTTTAAAAAAGTCGATTGATAAAATAGGAAAGAAAGTTTAGTATTGGATTGAACAATCTCCATGAATACAGAACTACTGATGCACTACAGACGGAGGCATTTATACAGATGCTAGTCACGGTAAATACTTGATTAATGATAGGGATTATTTGTGTAGAAAAGGCAGCTTGTGCGTTTATGTGCGTGGAATGTGTTTAATAATAGTAATTGGGATTCAATACATATGAAATGTAGCTGTGTAATAAATACTCACAAAAACCACCGAAATATGTAAACATGGTCGGGGAGTTGAATAAAGGTAGGAATGAGAGAATATAAAAAATATGAATAGAATTGAATTGGTGTTGGTTATTTTAAGAAACAGAGAATAAAATTTGCTATAAATAAACATTACAGGTAAAAAAGCTCCATCGAAACCAACAGAAAAAGGAAAAAGAGAAGAATCAGGAAAAAAACTAGTCAGAAAGCCAGATGCCGGAACTAAGACCAAAGAGCAGTCAAAGAGTGCAGTGAAACCAAAGGAAAGAACCACAACAACCCAAGTAGAGGAGAAGGGGAAGCGCGAGAAAGAGAGGCGAACCACGGAAACGGCTAGTGAGTCGAAGCGGGAAGAGGAGAGAAGAGAAAGAAGTGCAGAGGTGTCTGAACAGATTGGCGAGGGAGAGCAGGATGAGTATATAGATTTTGATTATGAGATAGAAGAGGGACAAGAAAACCAGCAAACGGCGGAAGATTTGCTATTGGACGAAACGTTTATGCTAAGTGCAGATGAGCTGTTGGGGGATTTTGGATGGCGCGCAAATATAGATGCAGCGGAGCTTGAATCAAGACTTATATCAGAGCTTTCGCGGCTTGATTCGGAAAACGTGCGGGCAGTTCTGGAGGCAGATAAGCGGGTACCGGTGGTGATTACAGAGTTGGACAAGGCGATTAATGAGCTGGAAGTGATGGATCAGCTACTAGAAAGGTATTTGTATGGGCTGGACTCTATGGGAGAAGATGTTCGAAAGATCCAGATAGAGAACGAAAATCTAAAGATCGAGGAGCTTAACCAGCAAAAGCTGCTAATGGAGTTGGAAGGTATATTACGACTAATAGCAATGCCAGAGGAGCAGTTGCAGATTTTGCGAAAGGAATCATTGGACACACAGCAAGGGATAGATCGGGTCCAGCAAGTGGCGGCAATGTTGCAGCAAAAACTATCGACGGGTCTGGAGGGCCGGCTAGAGGAGATGGAGGCAGCGCGCGAGAAGAAGAAGAAATATGAGTTTTACTGTTCTAACTTCTCGACGCGGGTTTACGACTATCTCAAAGTGATTATTCAGTTTAAAACGGAGGAAGCGCTTTCTAAGAAGCCGAAATCAACAGGTCGAAGACTCAAAGATATTGTTGCGCCAGCATATGTGCATGATAATCTGGTTCGATATACCGGATTCAATTTGTGGCTGCGCGAATTCAAGCCAGCTTCGGACAAAGAACTTCAGGCTCTGTATATCCAGACAATGAATAAGCTGTACTCTATTGAGGGAAATGATCTGATCGATTCGTGCCGCTTTTACTTTTTTAAATTGCGCAACAATACGATCGAATACCTATTTAGTCAACCAGCATCTGTTACCACAAGCACACAGGCCGTGTCGTTCGGTACAAGAAGACCATCAGCAGACAAGCAAGATAGTGGGATGGGTGGAAACGTATTGATGGGTGGCGGGCGGCGGTCGGACAGTATTAGTGTGGACATGCAACCATACCAAGCGTTTTCTGCAGCCAGTAGAACGTTGATCACCAACGTAGTGGTCGAACAAAACTTTTTGGCAGACTTTTTCCACTATGCACCGGCAAAGCCCAGCACAGGATCCAAAAAGGGCCGCAAAGTTGATGCGTACGATCCCAGCACGACGTCGGCCAGAATCACGTTCAACGAATGGGTGACAGGTGGCTGGGAGTCGATAGGCATGTGGTCAGTTCCACGTAAATACAAAGTACAAAGCAATATCAACACTGAAGTCAAAAACATTCTAGAGCTTTTGTTTGGCAATCTTAAAGCACACCTCGACAGCATGATCGATATGGGTACACGTTTTGATCCATCGCAGGCGTTGGGAATGATTGCTGCAGTGGAAGAATTGGAGGATATGTGTAAAGGTACTGACCAATTGTTTGCCATCCGTCTGCTCGAGGCGGCTAAAAAACATCTGACTACTATTTTCGATCAGTTTGTACAAGCTCAGATGGCTGCCATTGACGATAAAAAACTTGTTACAAAGAAGCGATCTGGTGTGCAGCCAGCGGTTAGAATTTTTCCCAAGTTTCTTTCTCATATGGAGTCTTTATCTGGGCTCAATTCGCCTGAAGCCCAGGAACTTTCCAACCAAACCATTAGCAAAGTCGGTCAGCATATTCTGGACACCTTTGTTAATCTTGTAACCGAATCCAAAACTGCGGCTCAGGGTAATGACAAGGATTTGTTGAAAGAATACCTCAATTCTCTAATTCTTGCCCTGACTAACCTTTCTACTTTACGAGATGGTCTTGCGCCTCTCGTTTCCTCGTCAAAATCTGAGCGTTTGGGCACCTTCAATGTAGCCAAACACTTTTACAATATATCTTCCAGACACGCTGCGACTTTCCAGCATGATTATGTGATGATTTTGATTCATCGACCTATGGGCCGTCTAATCGACTTTTTCTCTGTCGTTGATGATGCCTATTCTCGCCAACAATCTCCCGAGTTGATTCCTGGCCATAACCGTGCATCTTTGAAGAAACTAGTTGCTGCACACACCCAAAAAGAAGTCAAAGAGGCTGTCAAACTTCTGTACAAGCGTGCCGAGAAGCATCTTGGTAGCCAACCAGCGCTACTCAGTGCGGTGTGGCGGGAGGTCAGAGAAGATATGCTCAAACTCCACCAGAGTTTTACTGCCACACTAACAAAGTTCTATACCGACTCTGGGATTACATTGGAGTTTAGACAGGCTGATTTATTACAGTGGCTTGATGAACAGTCTCGATAATTTTATTCGTTTATCTGTCTTGTGTACTTTCTCTATTTATTTCCTCGCCTACCTTCTATATATAAACACATATTTATAATTTTTTCTTTTTCCTTTTCTTTTTGAGTATTCTGATTAAAATTTGTTTATAACAGAATCTATGGTTATATATATATATATATATACTACTTTACTTTGTATAGTGTTTTTTTTGTGTTTTCTGAGCTATTCTTAACACGTGTGGTTTTAGTCTCTGGTCTAGGTATTATTCTATAACCTGGATGGTATTATATTTGCAGATGCAGTTAAGTTAGCCCAATAAACGAGGTGATATAACGCATT
The DNA here is from genome assembly GCA_001969505.1 of Zancudomyces culisetae. Lineage (NCBI taxonomy): Eukaryota > Fungi > Kickxellomycota > Harpellomycetes > Harpellales > Legeriomycetaceae > Zancudomyces > Zancudomyces culisetae. The sequence goes on from LSSK01001320.1 coordinate 14,389, forward strand.
GGCTGCTTGACACAAGTTTTATGTATTATATTTCAGGTTTTATATTTATCTAAAATTTTTAATATTCTTTATTTAATGACATTAATAAGCTAATCATTTGAAAAAAAGGAAACGAATATCAAAAAGTTTGCCTATGAATGAGGAGGAAGTGCCATACCTCCTGTAATATCGATTGTTAGGCGTTTGTATTTGAAGTTTAAAAATGTATTTTTATTATAGTGGTTTATGTATAAACTGCTTATTGAATCGTTTATCTGATGAAATGCTTCTATATTTTACAATAAAGTAAACTTGCGTGAATGAGTGAATGGTGTGAATGAGTGAATGTGTGTGGTAGTGGGGTGGGGAGAGAGAGGACCATTTCGATGAGTTCTCTCTTTCCACTTTTCCATGTTTGTAATTTACTGGACTGGAATCACAGGCATCACTATTGGCCGGGAATAAACTTACATAACAGAGAGCAGAGATTATTAAAGAAAAAATTTTTTCCCAATAGAATTCCAACCATTTGGTAAAAAAACAAAAAAAAAACGAAAAGAATACGAGGAAAAGTGGAAAAGTGGTAAAAATGGAGCAAAAGAATAAAAGAACAAGAAAAAAAAATAGTAAATAGGAGGAGGGTTTGTTTGATATAATAAGCTAGGAAAAACATTTTCTTTCTTCTTTGTTTTATATTCTAAACGAAAAGTAAATATAAACCAAACTTGTAAATACTAAATAAGATTTTACCCAAGATTGTTATAAATCATATTATAATAATCCAACACAAGGGCATATTATACATATTATCCATAGACTTTTATTAAAATATATAAAATAAAACAGACAAAACAAGAAGCAAAATGGGTTGGGACGATAATGGCAATAGTAGTGCAAGCTGGGGCGCTAACACTGGCAGTGGATCAGGAGCTAATTGGAAGAGCACCAAGGAATTTGACGATCAAATCAAGTCAGGATGGAGCGCTCCATCAGCAAAAGTAGGCAATGAGCCGGCAATGGGAAATGGCACCTCTGGTAATTGGGCAGGTTCTCACGCAAATCTAGATAGCAATAGCTCTGGAAGAAGGGATGGCGATAGTAGAGATAACAATAGGAGCTCACAGGGAAGGCAGTGGGAAAATGGAAGTGGAGATAGAGATAAAGGAAACTGGAGAGATCGCAATGATGGGGATAGGCGTAGTGGTAGTGGATATGGCTCCAGATCAAGAGACGATAATAGAGGGAGAAGGAATGATGAACATGGAGGGTACCGCGGACACAGAGACTCTGATAATACACAGGTAGGTGGATATGATGGCAGTGGACAAAAGAGAAAATCTCGATATGATGACAATGGGTATGGACAAAACAAGCAAACAAGAACAGATGGTGGTGATGGGTGGGGAGGAAGAAGCAGTGGATATGGTTCAAGAGACCGAAATGCGTTTTTCTCAAAGCCAGCAGAGCAGCAAAACTGGGATTTGAGCAGTTTGCCAGAATTCAAAAAGAATTTTTACCAGGAAAACGAAGCTGTGACAAGGCGAACGGATGCAGAGGTGGATGAATACCGTATGAAACACAAAATGACAATACATGGAAAAGATGTTCCACGGCCAGTGACAGCGTTTGCAGAAGCAGGGTTCCCAGACTATGTGTTGAAGGAGGTGGAGAGGCTTGGGTTTGCAGCACCAACAGCAATCCAGGCACAGGGTTGGCCAATGGCGTTGTCAGGAAGAGATATGGTTGGAATAGCATCAACGGGATCCGGAAAGACACTGGCATACACGCTACCAGCAATTGTGCACATCAATGCACAGCCATTGTTGAAGAGCGGAGATGGACCAATAGTGTTGGTTTTGGCGCCAACACGTGAACTGGCAGTGCAAATCCAGGAAGAGTGTATGAAGTTTGGTAAGAGTTCACGAATTCAAAACACGTGTGTGTATGGAGGAGTTCCAAAGGGACCACAGATACGAGATTTGAGACGGGGAGTGGAAATAGTGATTGCAACACCAGGAAGATTGATAGATATGTTAGATAGCGGACTTACAAATCTTAAACGAGTGACATATTTGGTGCTGGATGAGGCAGATAGAATGCTGGATATGGGCTTCGAGCCTCAGATCCGCAAGATTGTGGAGCAGATTCGACCAGACAGACAAACACTGATGTGGTCGGCGACATGGCCAAAGGAGGTTTCGCAGCTGGCCAGAGATTTTCTGACAGATTATATCCAGGTCAATATTGGATCTCTGGATTTGTCAGCATCGCATCAAATCACACAAATAGTGGAGGTGATTCCTGAGCCAGAAAAACGCAACCGATTGTTGCGACATTTGGAGAAAATCATGACTCTTGGCGAAAACAAAACACTGATTTTTACAACTACCAAAAAGAATGCAGAGATGGTTACCCGTTCACTACGCACCGATGGCTGGTCGGCATTGGCTATTCATGGAGATAAAAACCAGCCTGAACGTGACTGGGTGTTGAGTGAGTTTAGGTCAGGCAAGAGCTCAATTATGGTTGCTACGGATGTTGCTTCTCGTGGTCTTGGTAAGTGATTTTTCTTTTCTCTATTTGAATGTATGTATGTATGTATTTATAATATTCTGTGCCGTTTTTTGTTTGTTTGATTGGTTGTACTCTGTGTTGTTGTTGTTGTTTTTTTATTATTGTGACTGGATGAAATTAATGTTTCTTCAAGGTTTATTTAATCAACATGATCATGCGCTTTTCTTGAGTTTTCAAAACAAAAATAAGAGTGTTTTCCTGAATTGGAAAATATTACAAGTCAAGAGATACGAACGCTAATGTAAATGATCGGATGGATGATTAATAAATGAATAAATAAACCTGCTGAATTGACATTAAAAGTAAGTTTCATTTTCATTAAAACAACAAAAGAAGACTTGAACAAAAAAGACGACATAAACTTATTGTAAATATATGGTTGATTTTCTACCTTGCAGGTTAAAACACAAGAAAACATAAACTAATGTAAAAAAAAATGGTAATGATTATAGATATTCGAGATGTCAAATTTGTCATCAATTATGATTTCCCAACAAATGTTGAGGATTATGTGCACCGTATTGGTAGAACTGGTCGCGGTGGAAACACAGGAACTGCAATTACCTTTTTCTCTACCGACAATGCCAAAGCATCTAAGGACTTGGTAAAAATCCTTAGAGAGGCCAAACAAGATATCCCACCACAACTACAGCAGATGGCATCGTACTCAAACCACTACTCATCTGGCTCAAACGGCCGACGAGGAGGGTCAAACAACCGCGGCTATTCTGGCTATTCCAACAAAAATTACGGCGGTGGTGGAAATAGTTCGTCTTGGAATTATCCAAAGCCAGCCAATAATATTCGCTCAAGTTATGGAAATTCTAATGGCGGAAATGCTGGTGGCAGTTATTATAATTCTCAGAGTGGACACAACAGCTATTCTTATCCACAACAGCCATCATCATTACCCCCACCTCCACCACCTCCGCCATCAACTGGTCCAGCTTATTCTGGCTCGTCTTTTAATCAATACAATGGTTCTAATGGTGGCAACGGATCATGGTAGGGAAGGAATGTTATTAAATTAAAATAGGTCACTTTGTTTGGATAATTTGAGGTGGTCGTATCATTTATTGTTTTATAAATCATTTATTATTGTTTGCTAATAAAGGAACAATTCATATTCATCAAACACAGAAAAAAAAAGAAAAAAAGACGAGTAAAATTTTCGCGATTTTGGCAAAAATAAAAAAAAATAAAAATAAAAAAATAACAGCAATCTACTGTTATTTATTTGACTTGTTCATTTTATTTTGCAAAAAAATTTTCTTTTGGAGCATAACTAGTGTTATAAAGGAGAAGAAGAAAAAAAAAACTAGTAAACTAGATGGTAAAATAAAAATAAAGTAAAATAAAGCAAAACGGAATGAAATAAAAAATCAATGTAACGTACTTGAGGATTTTGTTTTAAATTCAAATAATATTTGAAAAGAAAAGGAGAAATTAATTTTTATTATTTTAGAATACCTAAATAATAAAGCAAGGATAGTAGTAATAACAAGAGGAACTTTTAGAATACAAACATTATTTAAGGTAATTAAAGAGAGGATAATATACATTAACAATTTCAGATTTTTTAAATGTAAAAAAAATACAGCACTTGAAACAAAAAACAAACGTTTAAATAATAATAATAAATGTAATACCCAAATGAATTTCAATTCTTTAATGACTATTTCACTTGTAAATTGAAAGCTTTTATAAATATAAATTATAAATGTATTTTAGAAATATAGAAACTCTTTCCCCCCCATTCTCTTTTTTATTATTATTTACCAGTACAAGGGATTCAAATAGATAAAAATAAGAATAAGAAAAGGAGCGGATGGAAAGGCCAATGCTGTAGAGTAACATTATTATAATTAACATTGACGAATAAGAAAATAAAGACAAAAACGAAAAAAGAAAAAGGAAAAACGAAGGGGAAAGGAAAGGAAAGGAAAGGGAAATTGTATCCAAATAGTTGTATGGAAGAACCCTTTTGAATCGAGAAAACAAAGAACAAAAAACCTAGTATTTTTTATTAATTTTCTTAAAAGGTAAAAACATATATAATTGTCATTATTGATACCATTAATGATTGGAATTGGGTTTTGATCAAGAATAATGAATTGATGAATTTAAATATGGAAATGAAAATGAAAATGAAAATGGAAATAGGTACGGAGTAACCCACACAAACTTTTTACAAAAGATTTTATTTTTTAATGAAAAGAGAACAAGACGAGGAATAATAAGGGAATACAAAAGTATAATTTAAGAAGGGATAAAGCAATCAATTGCAGAATCAAAATAGAAAAAAGTTGGGAAAAGAATTGTTTTGTAATTGTAGTTGGTTTCCAGAATGCAAGTAGATGAAGCAACAATAGATAGAACAACAAAGCAAACGGAGGAGGCAGTGCGTATGAATAATGTTGGTGGAGGTAGAATGATGGAGGAAGGTGGTAGTGATGTGTTTGAAGAGTTGGATGGTGAAGAAGAAATATATAGAAAAACAGGGGGAACACCAACCGTAAGAGGGTCTGATAGTGATATTAACAGCAGTGAAGGTGAAGGTAGTCCAGTAATCCATAAAACAAACAGGACGCAACAAGGTTTTTATAGTCATAATAACAACAATAACAATAAGAATAATAATAATGTATTTGATTCAGCTTCAGACTCGGAGCTTGATTTGGACTTGGATATGGAAGGATATTCATCATCAAGTGCAAGTGAGAAAGAAAAACAAGATGATGAATATATGGAATCAGACGCATTTAGTGAAGAAGAAGAGGAGGAAGAACAAGATAGTGACGATACTAGTGATGAAGAATGGGGTAAAAAAGCAACTAGTAAAAAGAAGAGAAGTGTGAAAAAGACAAAAAAGACAGGGAATAGAAATATGGTAGCAGATAGAAATAGAGGAGCAAAAGCGACAAACAAAAGGCGGGTGGACAGCGATAGTGATAGTGAGGATTCTGAATATACAGAGGGGAGAGGTTCAAGGCGAACAAACAAGAAGAAAAACAAAAAGAGACGGTATGAAGAGTATAGTGGAGGCGGGACAAATTCAAATTCAAATTCAAACTCAGAATCAGATTTTGAATACCGAGGCAAAAGAGGGAGTGGGTATGGAAGAAAGGCCAGAGCGACAACAGTAACGGTGCAGAGTTATAATGAGCAAAACGAGAGTAGTGCGGGCAGTAGTTTTGATGAAGAGATGGACGAGCGAGGAGGAGCGGGGTATGGCGAGCGTAAACGGGCAAAGAGTAGCAAGCCAACAATGGTAGAGCCAACGATTGACGAGCCAGGAGAAGAGGATATAATTGAGACGATTAAAGATCACCGGCTGATTAATCAGGAGAAGCAGCAACTGGAGCCGGGAGAGGAAGTAGAGACAGGGGCAGAGGAGGAGACGTCGATGGAAGATATTAATGCGCTGGAGTTTTATGTCAAGTGGAAAGGATGGTCGTATCGACACAGTACGTGGGATACATATGCGAATTTGCGAGAGTACAAGGGGTACAAGAAGGTGGAAAATTATTTTAAATCGGTAGTGCTTGCGGAAGTGGCGGTGTTGGAAGACCCCGAGACATCGCAGGAGGTGATTGAACAAACCAACATTAACAAGGAGATTAACCGGCAGATTATGGCGGAGTTTAAGGAGGCAGAGCGGATTGTTGCAGAGAGAGAGTCGCGGGATCCGGCAGATCCAGAGGGGGCGATTGAGTACTTGGTGAAGTGGAAAAGGCAGCCATATGGAGCATGTACGTGGGAAGCAGGAGAGGATATGCGGAATGAGTTTGCGGAGGTGGTGGATCGATACGTAGATCGCAGCAATTCGGATAAAGTAGCGTATCGAAGCAGCAAATATGGACGCAAGCGACCAACGTATCAAAGAATACCGACACAGCCCAAATATCTAACGGGAGGCGAGCTGCGAGATTACCAGTTGACGAGTTTGAACTGGATGGCGCATTTGTGGAGTCGGAATGAGAATGGGATTTTGGCAGACGAGATGGGATTAGGAAAGACTGTGCAGACAATATCGTTTTTGGCGTATTTGTTTTATAGCATGCAAGTGTATGGGCCGTATCTGGTGATAGTTCCATTATCGACAATTGGGTCGTGGCAGCGTGAGTTTGCCAAGTGGGCTCCTGATATGAATGTAATTAGTTATACTGACGATGGTCGTAGTCGCGCCATTGCTCGAGAGTATGAGTTTTGGGAGGATGGGAATCGAGACAAAATCAAATTCAATGCGTTGTTGACGACATATGAGTTGGTTTTAAAGGACCGCGATGTTTTGAAGGATATCAAATGGGCTTTTATGGCTATAGACGAAGCCCATCGATTGAAAAACAGCGATTCGCAACTACACGAGGCGCTGCGGTCATTCAAAGTGGCCAACATGTTGTTGGTTACGGGTACGCCGCTACAAAACTCAGTTAAGGAGTTGGTAACGCTGTGTCGATTTTTGATGCCAGACAAGTTTGACGATTTGGATATTGATTTGGATATCAAGATGGCCAACGATCCCGAACAAACAAAGACTATTGGTGAGCTGCATCGACGGCTTAAACCGTATATGCTACGAAGACTGAAAAAGGATGTTGAAAAGTCTTTGCCTCTGAAAACAGAACGGATTTTGCGTGTAGAGCTGGCTGCAATGCAGGTTCATTACTACAAGAACATTTTGACACGCAACTATGCTGTGCTAAACAAAGGAGTCAGTGGTGCAGGCCAGTTATCTCTGCTCAATGTTATGGTAGAGTTGAAAAAGGCTAGCAATCATCCGTTCCTGTTTCCCAATGCCGAGGTTATTAGTGCCAACGATTCAATAGCCGACCAGTTACGCGGAATTGTGTTGAACAGTGGCAAAATGATGTTGTTGGACAAACTGTTAACTAGACTACGACAGGGAGGCCATCGAGTGTTGGTATTTAGCCAGATGGTTCGCATGCTTGATATTATTTCCGATTATCTGTCGTATAAATCGTTGCCGTTCCAAAGACTGGATGGTTCAGTATCCAGTGAACAGCGCAAAAAGAGTATTGAACATTTCAACATGCCCAACTCGGTTGATTTTTGTTTTTTGTTGTCTACTCGCGCTGGTGGTTTGGGTATCAATTTGGAGACTGCCGATACTGTTATTATCTTTGATTCTGATTGGAATCCTCAAAACGATCTTCAAGCAATGGCTCGTGCTCATCGGATTGGTCAGAAAAAGCAAGTGTCTGTATACCGGTTTGTTAGTAAAGGAACTATTGAAGAGGAGATTTTGGATCGAGCCAAACGCAAAATGGTACTTGAGTATTGTATTATTAAGGGTATGGATACTAGTGGTTTGAATCTTAGTAATTCTACATCTACATCCACATCCAATAATAATAATAACAATAATAATACTCGTTCTTTTGCAAATTCTTCTTCTTCTTCCATTACAAATGCTAACAATCCTTTTACCAAGGATGAAATGGCCGAAATTCTAAAGTTTGGAGCCAAAAACATGTTTCAACAATCTTCCGATACCGAAAAACCCAAGTCATTGGAAGAGTTTGATTTGGATTCGGTTCTTGAAGCTGCTGAGCAAACCGAGACCCTGACAAACGGGATGGCTGAAGAGTTTTTGTCGCAGTTTAAAGTTGCTGATGTTGATGGATTATCTCTAGAGTATGAGCAATTAAAGTCTGAATCTTGGAATGATATTATTCCCGAACAAGAACGGTTGAAACTTGCTAATGAACAAATGGAACGTGATTTGAATTTAGTTCCTTCCGAATCCAAACGACGGAAAAAGAAACGAATTATTTATAGCGAATCCTTTGGTACTGGTAGTACTTCAAAAGCCAACACTAACAGTAACAACAATAACAACAATAACAATGATGATGATTATTCTTCATCTTCATCTCTTGATAATTCAAATACTCGTAAACGTCAACCTAGTATAAAGACAAATGATCCAAATGTCTTAACCGATAAAGAATTCCGAGCACTGGTCAAGTCGATTCTGCGATTTGGTCGTGGCGAGTCGCCTTTATTGTTATCCAAACTCATTGCTGATTCCGATTTGTCACACAAGACTGGCTTGTTGATTAAAGATACTATCTCTGAACTAATCAATGTATGTAAAGAAGCCATTTCCAAGACTTCTCATAACGACGCAGCCGAAACCCCCGAGTCTTCTTTGAACAAGTCTGTGCTTCTGACTTATCGCAATTCACAAATCAATGCATCTTTGATTCTTCAACGCATTTCTGATTTCCATAACCTCCACCTGCTATTATCTTCTCTTGATCCTATCCACAAATTCCGTATTCCTCTATCAACTTTTTCCAACACCAACACCAACACAAACACCAATACCAATACTAACACAAACACCAACAGCAGTATCAAAAACAAAACCAGTTCCAGATCGTTACAACCTTCCAGACTGAAATTGAAACTGAAATTGAAACCCGTCAAAAACTGGGCTGTTAACTGGGGAATCAAAGAAGATAGTATGCTTTTGGTTGGTATTTATACCTACGGCTTTGGTAATTGGGAGGATATTAGTCGTGATCATGATTTGGCTTTACAATCTAAATTTTATCTTTCATCTTCATCCTCTGCTCTTGCCAACCCTGGGAGTGCTCCACGGCCTGCCCATCTATCTCGAAGAGCTGATTATTTATTCAAATTCATTTCCTCCATTACTCACCCTTCAAAGCTTTTATTCCCAAATCTCAATTCCTCTTTTAACGGTCTTGACAATTCCAACTATCAAAACTCCACTGCTTCTCCTCTACATCATCATTCTTTGGATTACTCATCATCAAATCTCAACAATACTAATACCTTCACTTCTTCTTCAGCGTTTGATCATCATGGTCGCCGTGATTCATCGTTCTCTAACGCTGCAATGGATGAAGGTGGTAGTGGTCATACAGCGCATACTTCAACTGGTGCTAATTCTTCCCATACTGCTGCATCGGGTTCCAACGACCCATCTTCTCACCATGAAGAAGGTCAAGTTAGCGAATATGAATCAATGGATGAGCTTGAGTGTAAGGATCTTTTGACTCCTGTACACCATTTCTTGAGGCGATTAAAAGATGGCAGCGACAAAGTTGATACCAAGGACAAGAAGATCCGTTTGATTTCCCAGTGTCTATTGCCTATTGGTCGACATATCCGTTCCGTTATTGAACGACGACTGGGAAGATGTAGGAAGTCTGACAAGGCTCAAATCAAAGCTGTCCATGATCTGAATAAACATTTGTGGGTTTATGTGACTTATCATTGGAGTCGCCCAATTAGCCATAAACAAATGTTGAATTTGTTTGAAAAACTTGAACTTAAAAAAGTCAATACTTCTACTACTTCTACTACTTCTATCACTACTAATACTACTACTACCTCCATTTCTACTCCTACTTCCATTTCTACCCCTATCCCTACCCCTACCCTTAACCCTACCCTTAACCTTACTTCTACTCTGCCTTTGTCTATGTCTAATCCTTCTGCTTCCATTTCTACTCCATCCTCTTCTATTGCCAACTCTAATATTAACTCCTCCCTTGCACTTAACTCAGGTTCCAACTCAAATACAGCCTCAAATCTTAATAGCGGTTCAAATCTTAATTCGAATTCCAATCCTAATCCCAATACTAATCTTGGTAGTGGTGGTAGTGGTGGTGGTAGTGGTAATACTGGTTCTAGTACAAATTTCACTAATACCAATAATAACCAGCAAAAACATTTACATCCTCAACGTCATCCTCACTCTCACTCTCACTCCCATTCCCATCCACATCCACATCCCCACTCTCACTCTCATCCACACACTCAATCTTACTCTCAATCTCACTCCCAATCTTACTCCCACCATCATTCGTACCAACATCATCTAAACAGTCCAAATACTCAACGACATGGAGGTTATTCTTACCAACATTCACACTCTAACAACAACAACAACAACAATAGCAACAACAGCAACAGCAACAGCAACAGCAATAGCAACAATAGCAATAAAAATTATCAAAACAAGTACTCGTCACCTTCTACAAACCGACGCTTTTATTAAAAATATAACAATACAAAAAATTTCTATTTATATTTATATTTCTACTTTTATTTATAATGTGATTGTTACTATACTTTATACTTTGATTTATATTTTGTTCATATTTAAATTTCAAATCTTTGACCTGACACACACACACACACACACTCTCTCTCTCTATCTTTTTTCTTGTTTTAGTTTACACGTGTTTTTATTAAATTGTAAAAGAAACTACTAGTGGAAAATAAAAAATAAAGAAATAAAAAAAAAGTATACTTGTATACTAAACTATTATATTGTAACCTACTAAATCCTCTTCCTCTTCCCCCTCCCACATCCCACATCCACACAGACGTGGATATAAGTGTATTATTTTTATTTTTATTTTTATGTCTCCCTTTCATACTTACTCATTCTTGCTCTTTGCAGTACCATCACTACCTGTTTGCTTGAATTCCTTGATCTTTTGGATAATTTCATTATTCATCTCTTCACAAAACTCCTTTCTGTACCCCAAGGTAAACAAAATTTCGAGAAACACAAAGAAAGGTGCCATAGCAAAGGCTTGTAGCAAGTTATCAAACAATGCTGGCGCACGCTTCTCAAATGTAAAGTGGCCAATGAACTGGACGGCCCAGGAGACAAAAAACACAATCGTTGTGTAGTACATTGCGGTGCTGGGTTCACTAGCATAGTACGCAACGAATTTGAAAGAAGCACCCAAAATACTCGAGAATATCGGAAGAAATAGCAGTGCAGCGATGGGATCGAGTATAAAGTAATACAGCATATACACAAAACCGTAAATATCAACATGGCGTAGCCCGCTGGCAGTAATTCCAAGGCTTGTGCCAAGTGCCGCTTTTACTGATTCGGGGTATTCAAATGCGAGCGAACCGCCCGTATACAGCGTAATGTAGTTAGAGAATGTCCACAGAATAGTTGGTACAAAGATTATGTGGATAATAACGTTGGTTAGGTTGTAGTGATACTCGCCATATTTGACAAATTGAGTTCGCAAGTCAAAGATTTTGGATATTTGCATTGACATTTTTTCTTTCCTTTCCTTTTCTTTCCTCTTGTTTTGTTTTGTTTTGTTTTATAAATTGTATAAATTGTAGTTTTCTTTTCTTTAAAAATATATATATTTTTTCTCTCTCTCTCTCCTTAGTACCGGTAAAAAAAAAAGTAGTGCTATTTATACTGGCCGTTTAAGAAATGTTTTCTTTTCACGAGATTGTTTAATTTTACTTGTACATATATCATTTTTGTGTTTCAGGATTTTTTTTT
>LSSK01001323.1:0-60011 GCA_001969505.1 Zancudomyces culisetae
GTCTTCTAACCATTGTATAACATCCTTTAGCTCCCAAATCAATTTATTACTCATATTTGCAATTCTAGTACCGCCCTGATATTGTAGTTCCGAGCCCTCCTTACTCATCCCATAATCACCAAGACCAACATTAGTATTACTATTCTTGTATCCCTTTACCCGCTCGTCTGAAGTTGTCCCTTGTAGGTGTTTTTTACTAGTAAATATATTGCTAAAGGACATTTCTATTCACTTTTTACCGTACTGCCCAATCGTGGTTTTTGGACAAGCTTTTCTGGACTTAAATCCAATGCCACTTTAATAGCTATACTTTTTTTTCACAATATATATATATATTATTTATATATACGGTTCTGTTTGGAAATTGTTGCAGTATAATTGCCCAACTTGCACCCTTTTTCCTTGTCCGTTAGTTTTCTCACTTTTTGTTGTTTTTCAGAGCGAAATCCCGAAATTAAAAGTTTATGTATCGTCGACTAAAAAGGTGAAAGTTTTTTTCTCCTATAATTTAAACAATTTGGGTCCTCACACTAGTATCGCCTCAATCGTTAATTTTGTATGTTCTCTTCGTGCTCTTTTCACTTTTGCTTTATATTTTAAGCAGGAGAGCCTTGGCATTCTATCTTGGATATAGTATATTTAAATTTAAATTCCCAACCTGCTGCTCATTTTTAGCCCGTTGAGCGTTTGTACCTTGTCCTGTATTTATCGTTCTCAAATCTTCTAATTGCCATTTACAGATACAATATTTGTTCTAAACCTTATTTTTTTTCGCTACTATTTTTGCCGGAACTTGTCCAGTATATTGCACAGTCTAGTGTTTTTTGTACCTAACATAAAGGGTTAATGCCGAATTATTTTCTTTTCCAATATTCGGCAATATTTACCTTTGTCTGCATTTATTACTCTTTTTTTTCTTGTACCAATTCGCCTTTATAATTAATGGTGTTGTTACATATTATCGTCAAAAATAAATTATGCTTGATTTTTAATCAATAGTCTCACAAACGCTAAAAAAATACCGCTATTGTATCCTTCCTGAGTTTGTATTTCAAGATAGTCAACATTCCACATAATGCTCGAAAAAACTAAAACCATACCAAAATAACACTAAATTACACAAAACCACGTATTATATCATTGATACTCCTGACTTGTTCGCTGCTTGCTTCGTTTTATTTTTTTGATTATATGGGAAAACTGCGTAGCCTACTAGACTCTTCTCTGTCACCTTGATGTATAATATCCTTTGCCGAGAATTGGCCGAGTCCGTTGTGTAGTGGGCTGGCCCAACCAAAGTTGATCAATAGTTCTTTTTACTCTTCTTTACGCCTCCAATATCACTATCATGACTCTCCCAATTAAATAAGTCTATTTGCAACGTTTGTGATTAGCAACTTTAAGTTTTGCGTGTATTTGCCTATAGTCTAAATTTCGTACCAATTGAAAATTATATAGTTATTTAAAATTTACAAACCTTAAAAAGAACAGGCTACCTTGATTTGCCCTCTTAATTTAATTTAGACTAATTTCAACGAACTTTCAGATTAGCAAAAATAAAAAATTCCCCGAGTATCAAATAGAAATGCTTTTGTTATCAATTTTTAGACAAAAAACTGATGCAACGGAACCAATGCGCAAACAAGTATCTAAAAGAGATGGACCGACCTAATCCGAAAAAACCAACTTTAGAGCTTATGGTGGTATAGTAAACAAAGAAACTTTAGCGATGGTGAGTCATACTAGTAGGTTAGAACACTCCGCCTCCCACCAAGTAGCTAATCATTAGCTACATATTCAAAAAATTTGTTTTTTTTTCTTTCATAAAGTCCGACTTTACTCGTTCTTTGTATGTACATTATGTTTTATTTTTGCGAATATTAGAAAATTAAATCGACAATATAACAATAACAAAGACCTTTTTTTCATAAAAAAAACAAACTGAAGACCAATTAGAGAACAGTTTAGCAATCATACAATACTGGCCTTTACAATATTTCTATTGGAAATGTGTTTCGCCACCAACTCGAAAAACTCTTTGTACACGTAAACCGACGGGATAAGTTGTTGATGGTCTATCTTGTTCTTCAACCTACGATTAGATAAGGATGTGTGTGATGAAGATGAAGATGAATCAGGTTTTTTGCTTGGTGGGGCAGGTGTGTCTTTTTCACTCTGCTCTTTAACACTTTCATTGTTAACAGCAGCTTTCTTATCAGGTGAATATAAAAACTTGTTTCCAGGAGCACCCTCTGGGTTCTTATGAACATTAAGGTTCTCTGATTCCGAGTGTCTGTCCTTTTTTTTGTCATCACTTTGAAACCCAGCTTTAAAAGCATCAATATTTTCTTCAGATTCATATTCATCATGAACCATATCAGATATGTTTTTTTCAAGAGGTTTTTCGTCTTTTTTCGGCTCACCTTCTTCGTACAAGTCTTGGTTAAACTCGGAGTTTAATTGAAAACCCAAATTTAACACAGGTTTTTTGCTTCTACTCTCTAATAACGAAGGAAAATCAATGCTGAGCAACCCACCATATCGATACTTGTCTGAAACTAATTTTGCCATGCTGCCAGAAGACTCCACACTACTATCAACCTCAGGGTCTACGTAGCCAGATTCTGAATCTGCTGTAGGCTCCAAGTCAACATCAGAATCGTCACTAATTAAAATAGCTTTGGCACCCGCTTCTTGAGCAAAGACAACCTTATCATATAACGAGCAACCACCACCTTTTACTACCATCACTATTTTGTCTTTGATTTCTGAAACTTCTCTTGGTGTATAATGCTCACACCCAAATATTAACGATGTTCTACCAGCAAGAAAATGTGGAATGACTATCTGGGTCTGATCATCAACCACTTTGAGCGAGGTGTATAGCGTATGTCGCATAGAAAACCGCGCTAATCGACCTATGTACTCTTTGCACACATCAAATTTAGGCAACGAAGCACCGCTGTTTAAATGCAAGGCCCGTTGATCTTCGCGAATTTTGACACCCAGAGACGACAAAGATGCTGGGTTGGATATTTCAACACACAGCCGAATATATGTCAAGTCAGTAACTAGGGGCAAAGCTCCGTTGGTGAAAGATATAGACGTATTCTGCTTAATGCTGTACATAAATTCTGGCGAAATTGGAAGGGTGCTATCTGAGAGCTTGGAAAAATCAGTGAGATTCAAGTCAAGTTGGTGGCGAATGCCTTGTCTGGTAAGCTGTCCAAACAAACGCTGCTGATATTTAGTAAACAAGTGGCCATCGCTACGCATCAAAAGGTGGGGCACAACTGGAAAACGTACAATGTTTGGTTCGGCCCACACGTTTGCCAAGCTCTTTGTCCGCTCCATAGCCTGTTCCAATTGTGATTTAATAACCTCTTTAGGTATTGGCTTTGTAGCTATTTTGGGAATATCATGCACTCCTGGGGCAGAGCATTGTAGCCCAAACACCATCCCCAACTCCACTCGATTTCTTTCGCTGAATGGAACTATCCCTCCTTCCACCATCCATTCTATCTTACCCACCCCACTATTCTTCTCTCCACTGACTTCTGCTGTTGGCCATACCAATAATTTAACCAAATCAAAGTCTTTTCGCAGTGGCAGGGACGTTACATAGTCAAGCGATCCCAAACACGCAACCTGTCCGTCCGTTAGTCTCGTCCCCTCAGCACTTCCAGTCCTATAATAGTGAAAAAGATCCAATACTGAAATTCGACTCATTCTAGCATCACCGCAGCGCGGCCATTGGCAAGTATCCGCTAGCTGCTGATCCTCCAAGTACTCTTTATTCTCAGTTATCCTGGGATACACTTCCATGTCTTTTACATATTTTCGTGTTCTATGTAACGAAACTTCAGTAGAATTGAAATAAACAACCGTATCCTCAATACTTACACGCGCCTTCAGCCGAGGAAATTCCATTTTCCTGCCTGCCAGACCTCTAGGAGGGCGATCCTCATGAATTATCTGTCTAGTTGCAAAACTACTTGATGGTGGATATTGCATGGGACTCCTTTCTTTGGAAGAAAGCGGTGGAAAGTAGTGTGCCTCGGTTGTAAATACCGCATTCTTATCAGACCTATTTATTGGATTGTTTTGATCAAAAAGCAAGTATAAATACTTGAATGTCTCACTCAGGGCAAAACTCTCCATTCGATCTCCAATATCTCGCTTGGTCGGGTCTCTCCCATGCAAGTCACTTATAGATCCAAACCCACAACTTGTCCGCATTGTCGAGTTTATGTCGTGCATTATCATCTCACCCACCTCTAAATAAAATGGATCTTTGGTTGCTGTGTACAAAAAGTATGTGCTTTCCACAAACTCCGGGCGCAATGGATAAAAGGATATATCCACTTGCTTTAAAAGCAAATTAAACCTCTCTGGCATCGCTCTATATCTTCTCCATATATGATAATATAGCATGTAGCTTCTTTCGGCGCCGGAAACATCTCCTAGCTGAACCATCAGCCCCGGAAAAAATGCAGACAATGAATCAATAAACCACCCCATCAAATCCCCTGTCTGCATATGTACATTCAAAAATACATATCCACCAACTGTATCCCTTAGATAATAAACCAGTGATTGGTATGCCGAATTAAATATGTTTTCCATGCTTTTATTACCCAAATATGCCGATGCCTTGTGTAAATACTCATAAAATGAATCTATTCCCGCCGAAATTCCTGCAAATTTATCGTTCCATCTGCTTTCCGAAATGTTTATTGAATTCCCCACCAGCCCAAGTTTTGATCGATGAAACCATATTTGTTTTATTGCCTGCTCTGCAACACTTTCAAATATTGTCTCATTAGTTAACCTACTCAGTACCCCAAACTCAAGCAACAGAGTCCCTGCTCCCGCTGTACATGTATCCGAGGTTTCTCTCAAATAATGCCCGTATCTCAGGTTTACTCTTGCGTATGGAAACCCATTCGTACTTGCCTCAAATGCTGGGAGTAGCCTCCACCCAAGTTCTCGAGCAAGCCCCAATAACTCTCCTTTATACACCCATTTTTCCCCATCTGGATCTACTATCCGATTATCTAGCTTTGTTAAATTAACTCCCAACATATCTTCTTCGTCAGTTGCAATTAAATGGGCACTTAGTAGCCCGCCTAGCATCCGTATTGTCGTTTCGAATACTTGTACATTGCTGTCCAAATCAAAATCTGGTATATATCTAATTGCTTTTTGCACCGCATCTGCAAATCCTATCTTATCTCTCATTATTGCTAATGTGTCCATAGTATCTACAAGAGTCAAACAAAAATCGCCCAAAACATCGTTCTCTGGTCGGTATTCATGATGGATTCGATCTCGCCCTCGTCCAGTACAGCTCAATGGCTTTAATTCGTCAAAGGGAAACGCATATTTCAAATATCCGTTGTATCCATGATTAAACATTTCCTTTGCCGCATCTCTCAAGTGGAGCCTTTTGGACGTCATCATTCCAAGCACCTGTAAATTGGATTGTGTCAAGAATAGCACCGTTGAAACAACGGCTATTATACCGATCTTCAGCTTTACCCTCATTATTTAGATTATTTGTAATTGTTATATGTATTTATGTATTTTGCTTTCTACCAATGCTAATTTTCATACAATCTTCCTTTCTTCTCAAAAAATGATTATAATTTTTTTATGTTTTTCCGTTAAATATATCCGTATTTTCCGGGTTTCCTCCTTATTTCTCGCTTTTTATCCGATTCCTTATAAATATTTTTTACAAAGCCCTGGAGTAATTACCATTTCTCTTATTCAAATACATATTTTGCTATTCGCGCACTGTGAAAATGTTGAGGTTGATAAATTCTTGAAATGTATATTTGTATGTTTTTATATATTAATACACTAATCACCTTGGTTTTTGTTATAACAATTTAATATACTATTCTATTTCGCTTTTATAATTTTCTAACCAAGCTCTACAGGTTCCATTCACTGATGTTCCTCTAGTTCTTGAAACTAAGAATATATATCAACTAATCTGGATTATCCCTAGTTGCTAAACTGTACTATATGCTTTTTATTCCCTCAGTCTCGATTATTTGCATGAAGTTCAACTTGAATACCCAAATGTTGGTTACTAGGTAAACAATGATTCACTGTGATTTTGCTTACTTTGCTGAAACTGGTACATGACAATCAAAATCCTCCAATCAACTAGTTCCCAGGCATTTTCCGAGTTAAACCGAAATGCGGAACTTTCATTTCAGCTTTGACCAATCGCTATGTGCAAGGCCAAATCTTCAGATTGGATACAAAATAATAAGACAAGGACATCATTTGCTCGCTTTCCTGCTACTTATTTTTCAGGACATCACAAATATGGTGTATTTATGAAAAGCCATTTATAAATATAGCATAATTATCTGTCCTGAAAGAAAAAGGTACCAGCATTCCATGTATGTATGACCTGAAGATGTTATTGTTGTGGAAAGGAGGGGAGGAGAAGATTATAGCTCTAAGAGAAAGAGTAAATATATACACATAAAAACAAACAAACTGGAGCCGTGGCTGGAATAATTAATCATATTTGCGGTTTAGTATGTATTTATATTTGGCATGATTTTTTTTTATACCTGCATTTATGACTTGTACTGTTTGAAGTTCATAGCCAAATAGTTATCAACCAATATTAAATAAATGCGCGCTATATACAAAGTTGTAACAAAACAGTAAGCTTCTAATATGTTTTTTAAGCGTAAAAAAAGTTAGTGTTGGACGCAACCTTGAAAAAAATGACCAAGAGAACAGTACATGCAGTACATTACAGCGCAATGTATTTTACTTTTATTTAAACAGCTTGAGGCTAGACACGCACAACTTCTCCATCGCCATTTTAATTTTAATTGTTGTTTTCATAAACATTTCTTCAACATCATAGTGATAGTAACAAATCAAAACAGAAATACACTAAGACCCTATTAACCTTTAAAAGTTATAGAATCTGCACATGAACCATCATGATAAAGTGGCACTAGATTTCAACATTTTCACCCTAAAGTCAAAAACATATGCACAGACATACTATCAGGCATCCTTGGATCCAAAAAACCTATTGAGTAAGTACAAGCTGGGCAAACTGCAAACTGCAACCTGAAGAAAATTATGAGTGGATGGGGGTGTGTGAAGCCTTACGCGTCATATGCATGGCAAGATATGCTTGGGTTCGATGTAACCCTTACCCTGGACCGAGTTTCCTTCTGGTAAATTATAAACTGATATTAAATATAACATTTAAATCAACAAAGAAAAGATGACAGCACAATTAAACAAGCAAAAGAGAAATATGAAAGAAAAAAAAAAGATACTAAAAAACAAAAAAACAAAAACAATAGAATTATTTCTTGGGTGTGGATCTAAACTGTTCAATAACATCTTTGGTAACTTTATCTATAGACAGTTTCGGGTTTTCACTCAACTTCTTCACCACCAAATCAGCCATTGCCTTAACTTGATGTGCATCAGGCGAGCTAGTGGCCTTGATTTGAGTACCATTCTCAATTTCGCCTTGGCTGACCTTAAAGCTATCTAAAAAGTCTAGGCTTTCGTATTCAAAAATTCTTGACTTCATTCCAATACCTCCAGGAATGTTAGTTTCTATGTACTCAATCCACTTTTTGGCTACTTCCAAATCAGCATCGTATATCTGTAGCAGTCTTTTATGTGTCCTACGCTCAAATACTTCCATGGCTGCTTTGTGAACAAATGGTGATTTCAAGACGGTCCATCGTTTAATGTGTACTGGCAAGCGAATTGTTCCTGTGCATGGTAAATTCATGCTGTGGGCTGCTCTGCGACAAAAATCCATGTAAAAGTCAATACGATGGAGACTGTATGCCTGGAATTGAACTTGGCATATCGGGATACGGTGGGTTGGTTCAATCTTTTTTGGCTCTAATTTATAAGAAAAAGAGGGGGAATTTTTTAGTCATATGGCTAGAATTTCTTCGGATTCCGAGTTTGAAGTGTTTGGTGTTTTTGATAAATATTGGCTAATATCAAATTGTGGAAAAATACATTTAAAAAAGTAGCTTACGTGCATATACTTCGTCAATCTGGTCCATCGAGATCATATCCTCTTGTTCAAATGTTTTTTGACCAAGTGCCTTTTCAAGAATTGAGCGGTATGATCTACAAAGATGTTGTTTGAAATTAATAAACTATCATTTTCCAGCAACAGGTTTCATAAAAAAACGGAAAACCAACAACAAAAATATTATAGAAATGATATTCATGAAGAAATTGTAGATGGATTCTTTACCTGGTAGATTGATACAATGCAAATAATGGTAACGACACATTTTTCGAGTTTCCGATCAATTTCGGGGCCTAGCAAAGTTTAGGATTGCGATTAGTAAAATTTAGGGCATTCGCTCTGAATATGTATAAAATTCCCCTTGCAGAACCATGTTTACACCTTTTTTGTATTTTGATTCATATAATAAATAGTAAATGTAAATTCAGTTTCTGCAATAGATCCCAGTATAGCCAAAATCATTCAATGTGGAAAACTTTAAAAGTTCTGAAATCTCACCTGAAATATGGTGTTGTTCCTCAACAGTCCGATTAGGGGAGTTTTTAGTCGGTAAGCCATGGCTATAAATCTACACTCTAATAAACCCACAACTGATATACCTAAATTTTGATGTACTAAAATAAATAATGTTGCAGAGTTTATGGCCGATTTTTGATTTCCAGAGATAATAAAAAAATACACAAAAAAAAAATTTTGGAAATCAATGGTGTTAGTGGAAGCAAATGGAAATGGAGCAGGCCAGTTTTATATTTTCCAAGTTCAAAGTGCCAAAAATTGAGGAGATTAACCCAGCTTTAATAGCATTATTTGGACATCTGCTATCCCGTTTTTTCTCACTTCAATATAGCAGTATTTTGGAGATGAATAAATACAAGGATGTTCATTATGTTTGCATATAGATAAATATTTAATAAAAGAAAAAAAGAGGGAGGAGGAGAAAAGTGAACAGTTGGAAAACTATTGTCAGGTTGTGCGAATGTTGGTGGTGTATTAGCTTAATTATGCTAGTTGCTATAGCGTTAAGATACGCATATACTCAATATTACCCAGATGTATGATTGCAAAACAATACTTGGCTCTCAAACGTGACCGCCAGCCTGGATGCTCAGCCTATGTGGATTTCTATACTGGGTTTGGGTATTCCACACTTTTTTTTCTTTTAGCAATTTGTTGCTGGAAAACTCGATTTTAAATGTTATGGAAAAAAAAAATTTTTTTTCTTTATTTCTTGATCAATACCAGTGTATTTCTAGGTGATTCTCTTAGATTTTCTTGCTTTGTTCCGCCAGAATTTATTGAATCGAACTTTGGCCACACTAAAAAAAAAATTTTTTTATATGAGGAATTGTAAAAAAAAAAAGTAATCCAACATATAAATAATAGTAGCAATAATATATAGTTTCTTGGACATAATATCAGCCCAAGTCTTAATACTCTCAAAAATTCAGGCTATACTATAGAACTATAGATATACAACATTACACTTTTACTGTAAATATTATTAAAAATATAAGAAAAAAGAAAAAGAAACAAGGGCTAGAACATAATCCAAACAAGTAATACCTAATCTAATATGCCAGCAAAAACCGAAAGGGCAAGACAACAAAAAAATACTCACAAAAACGGTGCCAAAAGCCAAAAAACAGGAACCGAAAATGGTGGCGAAAAGGAACCAAAGGATTTGAAGAAGAGTATCGAGCAATTCGTCGAGACAATTGGTTTGAAGGATCTAGAAAAAAGCCGAGTCGTGGATACTAGCAAAGTAAAACTCAAATCTCGAAAAGAAACTATCAAAGACAGATCTAAGAACAAAGAAAAGGAAAAGGAAAAGGAAAACAAGACAACTGACAAACAGGATAGTGCACAAACAACAAATACAAGTGCAAAAAAGACTGGTGACAAACTTCAAAACACAAATGTAGCAAACAAGCAGGAGGGTTTGGGACCCAAGGATATGTCGATAGACGAAAAACTAAAAGCAAAACCAGAGACCAACAAACCAAAAAAGATTCTATTTGATGATGATGGACGGGCGAGTAAGGTAATTTCCGAAAAACAACACGCAAAAAGAAACATCGACCTAAAAGCAGCAAAGGACAAGCTGTTGGTTGAGCCAGGGAAAAAATGGTATGAAATACAAAACAAAAGCAATGCAGATAGTGGGGATACAAAGCTATCGGAAGAAGCAGTTGAAAGATTGTTGGAAAAGGCACAGTGGTTGTTGGATGAGGAGAGTGAAAAGTATCGTAAACAAAGAGAGAAGGGCAAGAAGAATGCAGACGATATGGAATTCGTTAGCTCTATATTGAAATCAGGAACATTGACTGATAAACTCTCGGCTCTAACTTTGTTGGTACAAGAGAGTCCAATTCACAATATGGATAAGCTTAATCAACTGATGGCAATGGCACGGAAAAAACATCGACGAGAGGCGATTATAGCGCTTTCAAGTTTGAAGGATCTGATGATAACCGATATTTTGCCTAATAGAAGGTTAAAATATTTTGTAGATCGTGAAATAACATCTGAAAATGTGCCAGATAGGCAGCTCGTACTGTGGATCTTTGAAGATAAGATGAAAAAGGTGTATTTCGAAATGGTAAAAATAATGGAGGAAATGTTGTACGACAACTTGGAATACACAAAACAGAGCATGTTGGTGAGTATTTCAGAGTTGTTGGAGAACAAGCCTGAGCAGGAACAGAACCTGTTACGGCTTTTGGTTACCAAGCTTGGAGATAAAGACCGCAAAGTAGCAAGCAAGGCTTCCTTTTTGTTACTGAGACTTTTGAATAAGCATCCACTAATGAAAACCATAGTCATCAAGTGCATTCAAGAAATGATACTCAGTAAGCGTAAACCAAGTTTGGAAAAGGCACAGTATTATTGCATGGTAACACTTAACCAGATAGTTATATCAAAGGGCGATAGTAAGGCTGCAAATGAGTTGATCCGTGTGTACCTTGATTTCTTCCACACATTGGTATACAATAATGCCGAATTTGGTACAGGAGATCAACAGGCTGGTGGTGACAACCAGGAAAAAGCCAATAGTAAACCCAAAACATCTAACAAAAAGGCATATATTGGTAGAAACGCACATATCAAGTCTAAGGAAGAGGCAAATAAGAAAAACGAGCTTGAAAACAGATCGTTGGAAAACAAAATGGTTGCAGCGATTTTAACAGGTTTGAATCGAGCCCTACCATTCAGCGATTTAGAGGAACAAAAATGGGAAAATTACATTCAAACTCTATATAGAGCATCCCATTCTTCGAACTTTAACGTTGTTATCCAAACAATGATGTTCTTATACCAACTGACCATTGTTAATGGGATTTCTAGCAAGGATCGCTTTTATTCGTCGTTATATTCAACTCTTTTGGATTACCGAATTGAATCCAGCTCTAAAAAGGCTCTTTATTTAAATCTACTACTAAAGGCTATGCAGGCTGATTCAGACATTGACCGGCTGGCTGCATTCGTAAAGCGAATATTTCAAATCATTCTATACCAAAGCACTCCCTTTGTATGTGGTCTCTTGTATCTCATTTCTCAAGTGTCTATGAAAACCCCTGAAATTCTTACTCTATGGAAAACCGACTCTTCAAAAAACTTCACCACCTATGATCCTTCCAAACGTGATCCCCGCTATTCCAATGCCAAATCCGCTTCATACCACGAAACCCTGCTAACACTCCATAACTACCACCCTACCGTCAAAACGTATGCTCGCCAACTGCTTGCTGGTGAACCCATTTCAAGCTCTGTGAATCTACACATTCACTCTCTATCTCATTTCCTTGACCGCTTTGTGTACCGAAAACCCAAGGATTCCATCAAGCTACGTGGAATTTCAGCTATGCAGCCTTCTCGAAATGATTCGGAAATTGTTTGGGACAGAAATGCCGCCAACATATTGGTCAATACTAACCGTTATCCTCAACCTGATCTCTCATTTATGGATCGCTTCAACTCTCTAAAATCTTCAAAATCATCTACTTCCAAGGACGATGATGACCTTGACTATGCAAACGATAGCGATGAAAACGACGCTTGGTTGGATAGTATTCAACCTGATCTTGATGACTCTGATGCCGATGTCGATTTAGATGACGATTTAGATGATGAGCTGGATGATGACTTGGATGCCGATTTTGGATCAGATGACAATATTGAACATGGTTCTGGTGATGATAACGATGGTTTGGATGATGATGATGATGATTCAGTCGTGGGTCTCGGTGATGATCAAGACTTCGACGCTTTATTATCCTCTACCAAGAACTCTCTTAAACCAGATAATGACGATTTATCCTCTCAAGGTTCTTCTGGTTCCATGGATGACGATGAAGATGAACTTGATGACGATGACGATGAACTTGATGACGATGAACTTGGTGAGGATGAGCTTGGTGAGGATCAAGATGATGATGATGAACTTCATGGAGATGATGATGACGACGATATGGGTCTACTATTCGAGTCCAAAAAACGCCCATCTCCTTCAACCAAGGGCACTTCCTCTAACAAAAAGAGAAAAACAAAGTCTGATTCTAAACTACCTATGCTTGCTAGTTATGAGGACTATGCTGCTCTCATCGACTCTTAACTTTACACACCTCGTTTCTCAATTTTATTTTCATTTTAATACTTATATTCATATTTATATTTATACCTTTGGCTTGGTTTGTTTCTACCTTTAAACTACATTATATATTTTTAAAACTAATTAATGATTCTCATTTTCGAGGACCTATCTTTGACTATACTTAAGTTTCCTGGAAAAAAAATAAAGCACAGGCATAATAGACACATTAACATTATATACAATTTTCATTTTGCATCTTAACCCCTTCCCCCTCCCCTTACACTCGGTTGTACAATACTAATGATTAAACCCAACCGTTGCGCCCCAATATGATTACCCAACTATATATTATCGGAGGGGTTTTTTTTATATACATGATGCTTGGTTATGAATGATATGCTACAACAGAATCAAACAAAGTGTGCAAAAGAAAAAACAAAGGACAATGCATTATGGTTATAATGTGGTTACATAAGCTTTTTAGCATCGTGTGTTGCTCGAATGGTGTGTTGAATTGATAACAATGGCGTTTTATTTTTTTGTTCCTTGTCTGTTCTTTCGGAAACAAAATAACTTCAATTCACTTTTTTTTTTCGTAACCCAAAAAAAGGTAGTAAAAATGAACGATAATATCATAAGGGTTATTTTTATGTACTTGGCAGTCATTAAGAGATGTATTAAATGGTGTGTGCGTGTGTGTGTTGTTTACAAGCAGAGTATTTCCATACTTAACTCCCCCCCCCCCCCCCACCTCGCGAAAATTGTTTTGGATTTTTATTTTTATCTCTATTCCCCCGTAAAAACAAATGGTTAAAAGCTTTTAAAAAGCGATAATATCTGGTTGATAAAAGCAGTGGATGTAACAAAACAATGCAACATTCTAGGTTCAAAAAAATAAAACTTATAAGCCCATATAATGTGCTTAAAATAGCCCGTAGAGTATGAGACATTAATACATTAATATATCCATGCACATATACCGCATTTGTGATTTTCAGAAATGCTATTTTCTGGATCGCTGATGACAAAAACCATACCTCTAAAACAAACTATAGTCCAAGGTTTAGAGTTTCATTTGGCGATGAAAAACGGCATTACCATGCAGCGGGGGGGGGGGTTTCTTTTAGCATGTTATATACTAATACAACCAGTTATACCCAAAAAGAAAAGAAGAAAAGATAGGTGATACATATAAATAGGCGCATCCCAGACCCCTCTCCCTTCCACAATCATTCGAATTACTACTTACTCGTGTAGTTCATTTTTTTTTTTCTTTTACAACATAGCTTTTTATACTTTGGAAAAAAAAAACACCCTTAAAAATTGAAGATGCGTCGCCCAGTTGTACACGTAGTATACTATTCAATGTACGGACATATCAAGTCCTTAGCTCAAAGGGCTGTTAAGGGATTAGAAAGTACCGGAAAAGTCGAGGTAAAGCTATACCAGTTCCGCGAAACACTGCCTAGTGACATCTTGGAAAAACTTCATGCTCCACCAAAGGACGAGTCCGTTCCAGTATACACTCCTGATGAAATGGCAAAGGCTGATGCGTATATGTTCGGTATTCCCTCAAGATTTGGCACACTTCCAGCTCAAGTAAAGACGTTTATTGATTCTTTGGGACAACTGTGGCTCAGTGGCGCATTGGTGGGCAAGATGAGCACCGTATTTTTTAGCTCTGGATCTCAGGGAGGTGGTATGGAAACAGTACCACTGTCATACATAATCAACGCATCCCACCTCGGTATGATTTATGTTCCATTAGGTCCAAATAAAGCAAACTCCAATATGGGACAGATTGTTGGTGGCTCAGCATATGGTGCTGGTACATTCGCAGGCCTAGATGGTTCAAGAACTCCAACCGAGTCTGAGTTGGAAACAGCTTATAAGCAAGCCGAATATTTTGCCAACACTGTAGCAAAATTTTCTTCTTAAATTGATTCGGCTTGGACTTATACATTTTAACCACTTTTGTTTTTTTTAATCATCTAGTGGTTTTTTCCGTAAAATAAAACACACTCAAACATATATATCTATATCAACAACAATATTAAAATCGATTGTAAACCTACTTATGCAATAGTTGAGACCAGTAAAAATCTTCACGCTTGAATAATGTGGATGAGTACATTTTTGCGTAAAATATAAGATCTTTGTTCTCATACTTGTATCTTTGTGTATACTTTTTATCAAAATTAGTTGTACATAAACAAAAACAAAAACAATAACTGCTAATAACCAAAACAAGTAAATATAACAAAATCCAAGAGTAAAAATTAAAAGCTGCCTAAATCAGATACAGCTTGCAAAAAAATAATATATAGCCACCATCTCTCCCTTTCTGTCTCTTTCTCCCCTCCCCCTTCTCGAAGGATAATCGGAAATAAAAGTAATTGGTTATTCGTAAATATCTTCAACTCTTGGTCGTTTGGTTTGATTCTCCTGATGTGAGGATTTATCTGTGGCATTATTGTGCGTTTGCTCATCTTCGGCTTCGATTTTCCTTTTAGAATCACTACTTCTCTCACCATCAGACACACCTGTAGGCTTTAGGTTACCATTTACTGCTGCTGTGGATGGAATACTTGAAGAAGAGGCCACAACACCAGTCTTATTGCTTTTCTTGGAACGCACCAAACTGGTCAGATCGTTGATGTTTTCTGTGTTCACAGTTTCGCTAATAAACTTTACTGTGGAATCGTGCAGCTCCTTTTGCAGGTCAGAAAGAGGACCCTGTTTTGAGTCTTTAGTTTCTTGGGCAAGTTCTTGAGATAAATCATTGGCTTTCTCTTCAATCTCAGCCAGCAGGGGCTTTACAGAATCCAGTTCCGGATCGTTTTTCTGCTCTAGGTTGGCTATTCTGAGCTTCAAAATATCTTTGACCTTTTCAAGTTGTTTGAGTGCATCCGATTTTTGTTGATTATACTCCAAAGAGAGCGCTAGATTGAATGACACTTCTGCAAGTTGTCTGTCATCCGGACTCAAGTGCTTCTCTTTAACAGCTAACGACGTCTTGAAATCCTGAGCTGCCTGCGAAAAGTTACCTGATTCCATAGAAACCTCACCCAATAAGAGTAATGTCTCTGCCATCTTGAGTTGTCCCTTAGGCGTTTCGTCCTTTGATTGGATCACCCTAGCTAGATCTAGGACTTGCCAGGCTGTCTGGAAATCCAAACTTTCATCCTCTCCTTCTCCTTCCTCTTCCTCTTCCCCTTCCTCTTCCCTTTCTCCCTCCTCGCCACTTTCCTCTTCTTTTTCACCCTCCGACTCTTTCAGTGCTCTCGCATCGCCGTTGTTTAAAAGGGTTTCGTTATAGGCCTTTGTAAAAGCTGCCCCTGAGCTGGAGGATGTTGTAGCTACATGTTGGTCCTGACCGCTTGCTGCGCTTTTGGAGGAAGAGCCTACTTTGAATACAAAACTGTTGAATTCTTCAAATTCGCTCAGCTCCTTTTTTCCTTGCTCATCTTCGGTACCACTCTGTTCAAGACTTTGAAAGTCGGGTTCTGCGTTAAAATGAAGATTTGGATTGCTGATAGCCTCGCTATTTTCCTCTATTTTTAGGTAGAAATTTGATTGTAACGTGCAAATTCTTGAGAAGTTTATTCTTATATAACTCTACCTTTTCCATCATTTTCGCCTGACAGAGCCTGTTGGGCCATGATTTCATTCTGTGCTATCGCATTTTGCAACAACGCCCTTCCATATAAAATCAGTGAGTCGGCATATCTTTGCGAGTCAGAACCAAACGATTGTTCCCTATATCCAACATTTCAACCACTGTTTAATGAATCGCTCGTTTGTATTTTATTTTGCACATTACTGTGGGTTCTTTTAGCTTTAAAAAGTAAATAATAAATTGGTGCCTACTTACGTCAGTTCGGAAAGATGACTGAAATGATCTATTGCCAATTCATATTGTTTTAGAGCAAATGCCCTTGTCCCTAGTTCGATATCCTTCTGGATTACTGGTAATATCGCTTTCTGATCTTCTGTTAGCTCGCCAATGCTTGTGGGTATTTCATCTTTAGCCCTTTGTTTGCCTGGATCAACGTTCAAGATTTCGGGTTTTGATTCCTGCATTTTGTTGCTATTTTTCTCTTAATGATACACTATGTTTTGGCAAAGTTTTATTTTGTAATCATAACAAATGTTTTAAGGACGTTAATGATTTCGTGTTTTTAATACTATAACTTTTTTTTTTGCAATGAAAAAATTAAATAATGTACAAACACAACAATATTAATGCCGAATCATGCAGAACTAATCCAAAAACAAAATAAAAACAAGCAATTAGCGCATACCCCTATTGATTTATTTACTTTTATTTGCCCAACCATTCCAGCCGGAAATGAATCCGGTAATTAATGGTAGAGTAAACTTTGATATTACTTGAGAGAAATACCAATTGTTTTTATGGCACCTTCGCCCCCTGTCGACATTCTTGTTTTCAGTGGTTCTTAGCTGAGTTGGTGCTTTCCTCAGCAACCATTTATTTTCCATGTATAATCTGGGCCTAATAATGTGAGTTTATTTCACATTTTCCAATTTGGCATTTCGCTGATCCAAACCCATATATTTCATGATGAGAATAAATAAAAAGGAGGCAAAAAAATCGCTATATTAATTAATCTGTTGTTTTTCATATCAGGGTTTTCCAAATATCCTTTTCTTCTTTTGCCAAGAGTAAATAATAAATTTAAAAAAACAAAAAGAAAGTACGAAAAAAAACAAAATGGCTGAACACATAGCTATGTCAATGTCGGGTATCCTATTTACAGGAGGACTTGTAGGATATGTAAAGGGTAAATCAGTAGCATCATTGATAGCAGGTTCGATCTTTGGAGCAGTGTACGGCCTATCTGCAATGGAAATTAAAAAAGCGAACGTCAGAGGATTTGATTTGGCTTTAGGTACTTCAATTGTTCTACTCTCTGCAATGACTCCCAAACTGTTGAAGAAACCAGAGGCAAATAGCACCAAGAGAAAATATGTCCCAGCTACACTCTGCACCTTGGCGTTGGTCACTTCTGGCTATTATGCAAAGAAATCATATGAATTTAGATATGGTGTTTAGATTTCTGCTTTTCTCACAAAAGAAAAATTCTCTGTTTAATTTATCTCTTTTACAACTCATGAAAAGAGTAATAAAATAAAAAGTCAAGAAAAAAGAGGATTAGCAAATTTCCGTATTGTTTATGGCAGCATTTTGATATTATAGATATAAAGCTGACGTTTGGTGGACATTGGTATCATGTTTATTTAATCAAGGTTAATCTAGCACACTCACGCCATATATGCTATTCCTATAAAATCGAACACGTGGATAGTTGATCGACCATGCAACAGTGTATTGCGATTTCAGACAATACAGGTGACGTGTAGATGCGTTTTGTTTTCATCATCCTTCGTGTGTATTTAATAACAGCCATTGATGACTAGGATGGTGTATCAAGTATTACTCATCGTTCGATTTGAGTTGGTTTTTCTGAAATTTGATTTTATCTATCCCCATTTCCTACTATTTCCTTTTGTAAATTGTGATATACTAATGTAAATATTTAGAGCTAGGACTAAAAAAAGAAACGACTATACCAACAAGAGTATTATGTAAACTGTGCATTCCGGTACTACTTTTTGTTGACATACGAGCCAATATATTCCTATAATGATAGAAAAACAGATGTATTTCTTCAAACACACCGGTTTTTGTACCAAACGAACGCATATAAATATGACATTATACAGCTTATTATTCTTACACTGGCTACTGATGATACACATGAAGATGAAAAATGTAGTAGGAGTATGAAAAACAAAAGTGAGGAGCAGTGTATAGGTGGTGGGGTGAAAGATTTATCATTGTTCTGTTCCAAAAAGATGTAGGGTAAGGGGGGAAACAGATAACACCCCACTTTCATCTAATGTACAATTCAAGTGACAAACAAAATGTGCACCTTAAATGCATACCTGTGGTTCAATTTTTCTAAATGATAACCATCGTCCTAAACATGACACCAACGCTTGAGCTGTTCAAGGGATATACTCGATGTCTATATTTTTTTAAGTAGCTATATTCCGTCGTGATGTGAGGTTTCCTCGGTACTTTTTCCAGCTAGTTCCGCCAAAAGACGATATTTCTTTTGTTTTTTTTGTTGTTGCTTTTTCTTTTTCTTGACATGTTTTTCAATTTTTTTGCTTTTTTTCGAGTTTTGTTTATTAACTAGGCCATCAAGTTTTTCGATAAGCAGTTTGCGTGCAAACTGCCTGTTTTTATCCAGAGATCTGGTTTTGTGTGATTGTACAACAACACCTGTTGGAATATGCAACAGATTCACACAGTTGTTCGTTTTGTTCACCTTTTGACCACCATTTCCTGAACCTCTGGTAAACTTTTCTTTTAATTCAGAGTCCTCAATAATTATTTTAATTCTTTGATTGTTCTCTAACTGAGATTTTGATCTGGCTATTAGGGCTTGATACCAGGAGGTATTGTATATTTTCGCTGCCAGTGTGTTGGAATTCTCTGTAGGTTCTAGTGTGTTATCCTGAAAATCCGTATCTTCATTCTCAATTACTGCTTCGGAGAGCTCTAGTAAACCGTCGTCTTTATAGACTTCACTCTGTGTGCAATTCTGATCTGTGCTTTTTTGTTCATTATTGGGGATATCATTTCGGTAGTCAGAAATTGTTCGTTTCGGACAGCGAGTTTTTAAATTCGCTTTAACTTTCGAAGGATACAAAGCATTAAATTTATAATGTTGTTGAGCAACGAGAAGGAGCTTGGTTGAGTTAAAAAAAGAAGCTTTGAAGTGACTTAGCATATCTTTGTTAGTATAAAAGGTCAATTTTGAATCAAAGAAATCAAAGAAATCAAAGAAATCAAAAAAAGAAAGAAAGAAAGAAAGAAAAGAAAAGAAAAGAAAAGTTGCTTATTAGCGACTAGGGTTCACTTTAAAGTTTTTTTTCAAATCCTTCATCCCTCATCCCTGTGTTTCTGATGCCAGCTTGTAACCCACTATCAAAAAAACGAAATGGCAGAAACTCCAAACAAAGTTCAACGAAATCATACACAGCCGCCGATATACAGAATATCACTTTTTTTATAAAGCATGAGAAACAATAAAGCAAATAAAAATCAAGTCAAAAGAAAAAGTAAACGAGTGAGGAAGATTAGGCGCAAAATCTAGGTTACATATATATCAACAAGGAGAGTGGAAACCACAAACGACAAACTGGGGTTTAGGCAACTGGTTCTACAGCCAGTCCATCACCTTGCTCATCTTCAAAATCCAAAAAGTTTTCTGTGCCCACAGCATGGGTATGGATTATATGATATTTCAGACCGTTTAGGTTTTTGTAGGTTCTCATACAACCAGGCACAAGACACTTGAATGGTTTTGCTGGTGCGTCTGGGTCATCCATACAATGCCCATGCAAACTGTGGTACTTTAATCCATTGGGGTTCTTGTAAGATTTATCACAGCCAGGAACAAGACATTTGAATGGTTTGTCTTCTTTTGGTGCGCGGTTGGCCAGTCGTTTCAGATCAAAGGAACGAGCGTTTGCTAGTGCTGAAGCAAATCCTGCAGCAACCGATGTAAGCTCTCTTGAACTCTTTGACTTTGCGAGTGTCTTTGGCGTCTCAGCATCAGCTTCCTCGCCTTCTGATTCAGTTTCAGCCTCTTGTACGTTGGTTGAAGCCAACTTAACGTCACATGTGGTTTTGTTGTCTTTGACGAGGAACAAAGGATCAGTAGAACTAGTTAGAGCAGAAATAATATCATCGTCATACAGAGACAGGGCGGTAGAGGCGAATGTACTGCCAAAAGTACCATTGCCTGGGAATGTGCTCAAAGATCTACCAAGACCCTGATGTGTATCAAATTTAGTTTTCTTAAAAGAAGCATCCTCTGGGAAGTCATTCATCCTTCGTTTATTTCCAAGCATGAGTGGTTCGAAGATTAGAGGACCTTCGGTTGGTGAGTTTATAAGGGATGGTGCAGTAGTTGTCAGCGATGGGCTGAGTGGTGGGGTGTTTTCAGAGATGGCTGGGAAAAGAAATTCCATGCCATCTGACATTAGCTTTTCAGTAAATGTTCCCTTCTTGACAACGTTTTCTGCAGATAGTGATGATGA
Organism: Zancudomyces culisetae; assembly: GCA_001969505.1. NCBI lineage: Eukaryota > Fungi > Kickxellomycota > Harpellomycetes > Harpellales > Legeriomycetaceae > Zancudomyces > Zancudomyces culisetae. The sequence continues at coordinate 20,787 of LSSK01001323.1, forward strand.
GAGCGTATCAAAAAATGCTTTGAGTTTGGTGGCCTGTTTTTCTACATCGTTAGCTTCTTGTTGAGATGCGACAGCTTTAGATTTTGGTGTAAGCGCGCCATCTGTGTGCAAGACGTCAACATTGGTTACCTTTTTATCCAAAACACAGTTTAGAAGGTCGTTACTATTGTTGACAGTGGTAGTAGGCGACAAAAAGTCGGCTGTTTCAGAAAGAGAAAATGAAATAGGCACATCAGCGCCAGACAGAAAACATGATGTCGTATCGTTCCATGATTCATTGAATAGAGATGATGTTGGTGTGTTTGTAGTGCGGTTATCTTCTTCGAACCTTACGTGGCATTCCTCGTAGTGCTGTAGAAGATCGTGCAAATCTGCCAGTGTGAGACCACAGCACGAGAAATCCTTGCAAAAGTTCTCCTCCACGTTTCTGGGGTAATAAAAATCATCTTCATATACGTTGCAATCAACAGTTGAACCCTCGGTTCCTTTGTACAGTCTATTTTTTTAAAAAACAGCAAAAAGGAAATAAGAAACTGTTTGTATGTGTAATCAGTATCAAAGCATCTTAATATTTTTTCTCGTATCTAGCAATAATCTAGTCTACAACGCCACTATTCATCGCCACTACTCTTTTTAAACGGAAAATACATCCTTTCAGGATATAAATAACTTACTCTTGCTTGATCATTTTTAGTATTGGTTATGACTTTTATATACAAGACTTTAGTTAAATATCTTCACCGGGCGTAGAGTATACCTGAATTATATACAATTCCTTGCTTATGCTTGAGAGAATAAAGAATCGTCTTTGTTAAGATGGATTGAGGTAAGGGGGGGAGGGAAAGATCAACCTATAAAACACTTGTCCTATTAAGAAGAAAATCTACCAAGAGCTGCTTTATTAGCGCGTTAGAAAATAAAATCGGTAGCGAACAACTAATCTTTTGTGATTAAAACTTTACAAAATCCAAAAGGACTATATTTTCTATACAATATATACAGAGCCTGCTAAAAGCAAATATTATACAAGTTGATCCTATCTGGTTTATTGACAAGCCTGAAGGAACAGATACGACAACAGATCTTCTAAGCTCACTGTGTTATACAAAAAATAAGAATAAAATTCGTAAAAAAACCGTTTGAACGCGGAAGCGCATTAGTTTTTATATAAATCGAGGAAACATCTTGTTCCAAATATACAGAAATATAGTTTCTTATTAGTACTTTAATTTCCCATTTATCAAATTAATAGTGTAAAAATGAACTCTGAATTTCTATTTGACTGATTTATTGGGTACTTTATAGTTAACTACAAGCATAAAAATATAAACGAATGTGATTACAAAAATTGTACATAATACTCAGTGTTTAATATCCGCGGAATTTTTGCGGTTGCAAATTCCAATAGTTGATGCTGTTTTTTTTTGAATCGTACTCTTTAGTGCAATCAAGTTGACTATCAAATTCACCAGTTCGAGTGCTGGCAGCTTGATTTTTAATTATCTACATGACTTTACGTTAATTTTATTTTAAATCATTTGATTTTGTATCACCACAAATTTTATGTATTTTTAATATTAGTAATGCATAATTTTTATTCGTTTAATTTTAATATATTTGATAATTCAGGAATATATATTTTCTACGTCTACAAGTATTATTGCGGTATTATATTTGCCGTATACACTATTGGCCAATTGAGTTTATAAAATCGATTTATTTTACTTGAATGTTGTAAATCAAAAACATAATATTTCTTAATTAAAAATCAATTTATTTATGTCTATTTGCTGTTAATGGAATTCAGAGCAATAACAAATCCTGCGTGCGTTGCCTCATTATTCCTCTTACCCCCCCCCTGCGCATTCACCCAGTAAGTCCCAACATTTTTTTTTATTATTCTCAATTCTACTTATTTATCAGTTATTTTGGATCCTGAGCATTTCATTGGTGAAACCATTGTAGTTTACCCAAAACAGGGCACCACTAATGTCAAGCTTTGTGTTTTCTTTTTTTTTTTTGCTCCTGCTTCCGTGTTACTCCCATTTTTGTTCATATTACCGCCCTTATAATTTGAATAGGCAAAATATCCAGCGTGAAATATACCCTAAAGGGGTCTGGAGAATTAGGTTGAATTTCATTTTTCAGGCATTTCCTGCCCCCACCCATGCCTAAAATCCATCTACAAAAAGAAAAGGGAAAAAGTCCCAGAATATTTACCAGAAAGGCATAAAAATAAGAAAAGTGTTTCCCACATTTGTTTTCCATAAAACCCAAATTAGTTTGGGTAGTTACTACTATTTTGGATGGGGGGGATGATGCAGGGACAGATTGATGATGTTGTCCCCCTTTTTCTATCGAGCATTTTACCCGCTTTATGAAATATGCCTTCTCAGTTGTATGAAAGCATTCAAGGCCAACAGACAGCAATAACATGGTCAAAACTGTGGAACGCGCCGGTTCCTAGCGGTATCATATTATGTAAGACACTTGGGATAAAGGAGAAAAAACCCATTGCTTGACATTAATAGAAAAGCTACCCCTGGATCCTCCCGTTCGCTTACTCTCACTAATTCTTCCGTCTTCATTATCAATCTCTTGTTCAGCTCTGACTTTTTTTTGTTTTGGCATGAATAGTCTTACAGCTATTAGTAATGGTTAGTTGAATTACTAAGTATCGGGTGGTGTAAGTAGACAAAAAAGTAAATAAGAAACATTAACCACCACCCGAAATATAATTACTTGCCAGCAAAGATAGAATGTTAATTATGCTAATTTGTAATTGCCCTTATTTATAACTGAATTATACAGAAGTTCGCGAATTTTAAAGCTGAGCTAGCAGTTTTAAATCGCTTATTACTTAGCTAATTGATAAAACCTCGTTTATTTCCTGTGTTTATATAGGGTTAGCATAAATATAAAATAAAACCTGTGAGTATTTTTAAACTATCTGACCTATAATTTAACTTGCATTATTAATAATTACATGGATTAGATATTCAAGATTTGTGTTTGGCTTTTACCTGATTGGTAGCAAGATTTAAACAACAAAGGTTGGGCAATCAAAATGTGAAAGGTCGCATTAAGCTTTATCGGATTTAAAGCTTAGCATATGGTATTCAAGATTCTTAGATTCCTAGATTGCTATCTACCTATAAACAGACATTTTGTTCGCTCACTTACCTAACTTCCCCCTTCCTATACTTGACATTTTGTTTGGTCTAGCCACCGGAAAGGCTATCTAAGCGCCGATATGTTTAACTGATAACACTATGCTATTATTGGGGTATTAAAACCGTTATTAATATCTGTGAGTTTATCATAGCTTGAGCTATAATATATCACTAGTAGAGCTTTTCTTAACTCACTTTACAATCTAGTTCGACACTTATCTTGATTAGCAAACTCACAACCTTAGTTTACACCTAACTGCGTTAACAAGCAAAGGGAATTTACCTTGAATTGCCTCTACCGCACACCTTTAATGTCAATTGGTGCGATAATTTTGGTATCCCCATTTACACCAAAAAATAGCAAATCGCCTTGTTCATGTTGTCACCGTACTACATCACTTACCCAAACTACACATATTTTACGCCCCACTTGTGCTAAGATAAAAGTTACTCAAAATACGGATAGGGAATCTACTTGAAATGAGTAGTCCTTATCATGTTTTAACTTGTTCATGAACATCCAAAGAAAGGTGCAGGAGCTGGAGTTTGCATTGCTGCACAATATAGCGACGACAGTCCAGCTGGCGCAACTGTTTTGTCTGCTTTTCTTTTATTTTTTTTCTTCTCTGTCCTTTACTTTTTCAAGTATTGCTATTACTTATGAACACCAGATTTTTTGTCAATGGCTATCTGCTTATTATTGTGTTAGTTAGCTTTTGTTTTTGTCAATACCCACACATTTTTTGGACGCTCTTCTTTTTAAGAGATGTTTTCTTGAGAAACCTATATTGATCTCACTGTCAATACTTTTAATGTCTCGACATATTGCTTCCCCTTTCCCTTCAACGCCCTGCTGAGTCAGACCAAATAACAAATGGTTTGGTAAGATCATAGGGCTGTTCTTCTTTTGATCCTTTTCCACCCAAAAAAAAAATATAGAGGAGATTAACGCAAATTTTAGAAATTATATTGTGGCGGAAATAATGAAAATGATCAAGTAAACACCAATCATAAAAATCTTTCCGTTTATTCCCTCCACCTATTCAAGACGTGGATAAATAGATTTGAAAATGGTTATCATGTTTCATATAGCACCACCCTCTTTCACCATTTCAATTTTAGTAAATGAGTGACCTATACTAGGTTTCGAGCCAAATCCAAAATATTGCGATTTCTAATGTACTTTGATAACCCGCATAAAACTTAATTTGAAAAAACAAAACAACCTTACAAATTGTGTTACATCCAGAACCCATTACATAATGATAAATTTTGATACTTTCACTCTTATCACCTACATATGAATAAAATGGTAATTTGTGAAATACAGTTGTACCATCTAAACTAATCAAGTGAGCTAGTGACTGTTGCGATACTATACCTTGTGATTCTCATACTTGTAATTAGGGACCAAATGATTCTGCTGTTGTAACACGTTTAACGATTCTTTCCATTTATAGATTTAATATCTGTATTGTAAACGCCGAGAGATTTACCATTTGTTTTTTTTATAGAGTAAACACATAAAGATTTATTTTAAAAATAAACACTCACAATTGATGCAACGTTCTATAATGTACTTTTTTCTGTAAATGGATTCTGTAATGGTAAAAAAAATATCCTATTTCACAACTTATCCTTAAATTGCTAAAATACCATTGACCAGCTGGCGTCTGTGCTAGGGTCTTAAACAGTAACCATGATGAATACAGATTTACTTAATGTGTACCTTTTTATCCCGATTTTCTTCAAAGAATAGAAGGATTAACTGCAACGAATGCGTTTTGCTATGCCTAAATCTTCCTAGTTAGGACCGATTCGATCTCAGCTTGAACTTCAACTCAAAGCTCATACATTCACACACCTAACCTTCATTAACCAGTACGCAAACAAATTAATGGGTAGATAGCTAGGTATCTAAACAACATCCTCAGGGTCAGACTAGATATCCCCATAGTACAGAATGAAAAGTTTCTTATATTACAGATATACTAGACTGTGATGGAGCATCAAGTACAGAAACCCTTCAAATGTCTGTCGCACAACATTTCATACACCTAGAGAAAAAGACAGATTACTTCTACTCCAACTACCCCCCCCCCTCCTCTTTCTGCTCGAATAAAAACGATCAGCACTCTACATAAACGATAAGCATATCGTTTATCTCGCTCTTTTTTCTTTTGCACAATTGTGTTTCTATTTTGGACAACATATTAGCCGGAATGACTATGCTTTGTGCTCTTCGTGTAAATACTTTTTGAATACACCACCATCATATAGTGCTTTTTCTTATATTTATTGTTAATTAGTTAGTGCAACAAACTATAACAAGAATGCTTTTGTATTTTTGACTACTATATTCTCTTTGAATTCTTTTTTTTTTGTGACGAAACAGCCAAGGTTGTTGTAAAGCAAAAAACTTTTACAAAACGCTAAATCTAGGTATTAAAATTGATTTTAAGAGAAATACCAAATAAATAAATAAAGGCATTTTGTATTTTAAAATATATTCGCGTTACATCCTGTGCACAAATATAAAGAAGTGTCATTTGTATATTAATATTTGCCTGCAACAATCAAGATCACCACAAAACAATTAGAAATATTTTTAAAATAAAACAGCAGTATTACTAGATAAGAACAAGGCTATGGATAAACTAATACAAGAGTTGGATACAAAGCTCGAAGCCGTACTTTCGACTAGCTTTGATAAAGTAGAAAATCCAGTCAATCAATCTTATACAAAGGGTAATTCGTAACTTTTTCTTTTACTTTCTAGACTATCGTATTTAGTTATGACTATAAAAATGAGGAGAAGGGATTGATGGAAACAATTGTTTTTTTAAATTACAAGATAAACTAATCTGTAAATTCCCTTTTGTTTAGATTACGAAAAGGCAGTATTACAGATAACAAACATATTAAAAGAGCTAAAAGATATTGCTAGAGTTAAGGATAGTCATGAATATTTAAATCCCAAAGTAGGTTGTCACCTCTATTTGTTGTATATGTTTTTTCAACAATTTTTGGTATTAACTAACTATGATGCTGACTATTAAATGAAAAATATACCTTACAAACTAGGTCATAGAAAACGTTGAAAACGACATCAAGTTGAAGAGAGAGGCTACTGAGAAGGCTCAAGCATTGCTAAACAACTGGGCTGTCAAAATGAAGGAGATTGAGCAAGAGAATCTACGAATAGTACTTCATAGCCAAGTGGGCGACCTATAAAAGCACTACCTATCCTGTATATTTAGTCGAAAACATCAATTTTTTAGCATTAACTTATTTAAAAAAAACTAGTTGTGTGTGTTTATTTTATCTCTATTTATTCAAAGAGGTTTCTATAAGACAATCAAGAAATAAAGATAGATACTAAGAAGAAAAAATAGCACAGAAATATTTATATAAACGCTGGTACAAGAAAAAATGTACTAAATCTTTTACATATAATTATCAATCAAGGAATCGCGCATTTCATTAACAATTGCATAAGGATCGGCATCCTGTAGTTTGAATATACTATCAATGACACTCAGCTCGGTGGATGTGGTGTCTAGCCCAGCAAAGGCACACCAGTCATTAACAACAAGCCCTGCACCTACTACATCACTACCTCTATTTACAGTTCCGGCAACCAATGGAACTTGTAGTAAGCTAGAAAGTTCGTCCTGATCCTGAACGCTTGTTTTTGGGTGTACAATCCCACCTTGATTTGAGATTGCACAATATGACCCTACAAGTACATTTTCTGCTATTGTTTGTCGAAATACTTCTACTCCTAGTACGTCTGCTATTATTTCTTCGGTTTCGCGATCCAAATCAGGATGCACTAAAGCGACATAGTCATTACACGCTACTACATTTCCTAACGCCGACAATCGCTCTTCAACTCTCTGGATCGCAATCGAATCAGGTAGTGAATTCCTCAAATGCTGAAGTTCTTGATCTGTTGTGCTATTTGGCACTAACAAGCCATTCTTATTACCTGCTGTCAATCGACCTATTATTCTTGTTCCTGCTATTGATGCATGAACAACTGGAATCACGTCCTGGAGTTGGCTTTCAAAAACACTATTTGTATTTTTATTAATTATTGTCAAGTTTGTTTTGTCACATTTTGAAGGAGTCGGAAATTCATCCGTTCATCTTTAAGCGGAAAGAGATTTAAACATACCTGTAAAAGTTCTCTGAGCCTCCTATGGCAACTAAACAGTATGAATTGGTGAGTTTGGAAAAGACTCCAACTTCGTTATTATTCTCAAATTGTGCACCTATTTTGTAGAAAACAACACTTCCAGAACTGGCACAAATTTTATCGCACATCCACAGCATGGCAGATTTTACGGAAAGGCAAAATTTTAAAATGTAGCAGATTTATCATCTGTGATCTTAATATAACTTACGGACTGCCATGTTCTTATTTCGATACTTTATTCGGCTCAAGCACTTGCTATTTCTAGGCTTTTATTTATTCCTTCGTGTGGGTGGCTTGTGTCTAAATGTTTTATTTTTTTGTATTTTATGGAATTTGGATGAACAGTCCCGACAGGCACCTATTTTATACTAAAATGCTAAAAAAATTTTCCTTCCTCGATTTTAACTTAAGCTTATTCAACATTGGTTTAATTGGTCGAAGAAAAAAATTTTTCGCTTTGTATTTTTAGCACAGCATTTTCACCTTTTTCTGAACTAGCTTCAAATTTAATTTGCAATACTCAAAATGCGCAGCATCTAGAATATTTTGGGAACCGCAGCTCTAACATAAAATTCGTGGTGTTTGTGTGCGTGTGAATGAGCCCGCAGTGCCCCTATTGTCAATGCTTTTCAGCCCATATGCGTCCGCAACAATCACACAATTGTAACTCTAAATTACTGAAACCAACTAGTTTTATTCTTTCAAACGCGTTTCTCTAGGTAACCATTGACAATTGAGGTTTAAGGTTATTCCCAAAATAGCATCCAGTCCATTAACCTACACTACTTTGATCACTTGGGGCCAGCTATGGGCCTGAATTAATAAACAACTTGGTAACTATGTGGAAATAATCGTGATCAGAAATTTATGTTTTGTTGTCATGAGAAAAGAAAAGTGTCGATTATAATGTTAAATAAAATAAATGCAAATTTTTAATAGCGCATTTTCTATATTGTATTGATATTTACTATTGCTACATGGAAGAAAAAGCAAGCAAAAAAAATAAAAGAAATCGCACCATTAAAAAGCCAAAGCTGAGAAATTGAGTACCCAAATTATGAGCTTTTTTCTTTTGCCCTCTTAAACTTCTCCAAAGACTTGGCCTTTCTTGCCTCCTTTTCTTGTTTTTTTAGCTGGTTCTTGCTAATATCATCGCTCTTGTTGATTAATCCAAGTGCCTCAAGGACGCTTGATTCATTAATATCATCTAAACAATACTGTCCAAAGCTTCCACGCCGATACTGTTGAATGAAAAACTGCGCAGCAAGTGTAGTATTAGGAATCCCTCCCGGCTGCAAAGCTCCTATCCTTTTTGCAACTTTTTCTAAAAAGTATTCCAAGTCATCCGTTGGGGCTTCTAATTTGAACGTCTCGATATATCTATTTCAAAGTAGACTACTGCGTATTATGCGTGTACGGGTACCAAAGTCAAAGAATAAGGAGCTAGGGAATAAACAACTATTAAATAGCCATGTTAAATCAGTGGTATGCTAATTATTTACTTGGTATTCCCAAAGTTATTCAATCTAAACAAGAGATAGTCAGCCATAGTTTCAAGCTCCGCAACATCATCGCGTATTCCACCTAGTATTGAATTTACATATCTTTTCTTAGGTTTGGTCGATATAACTTAGACTTTTGTAAACTAACTGAGGGGTAAAACGAACAAAAAGCAGCCGTTAATTTCAAAGCAGGAAAACAAATCCAGTACCTGTGAGTGCCACCTTTAGTGAATTTATGGGATTTGGAATGTATGGAATCATTACGCCTACAAGTTGCATTTTATTGTATAAATAGTTGCAATATACGGTCAACTGTGTTTAAAGTACCAGAATTTAAATAATGACATATAATAGATATGTGTGGATTTTCTACCTGGTGTATCGTAGATATATACCTCTGGCGACTCTAAAACTTTAATGATTGTACTTAAAGACTTCGTGACACCAGGATTAGAGCCAGTTTTTGCTGCTTTTCCTACATCCATGACAATTAGTTAGATTCGTTGACGTGATGGGAAAAGCGTTGCATTTAAAACATTGGATTCTTATTATATAGGAGCTTTGTAGCATTATGAAATTTCACAGAAAATATTAAGCCGATAGTAAAAGAGTATACCTTTATTCACTCCAACATGTCGTAGTGCGTTAATTACAGTCGATTTTCCAACGTTCGGCATTCCTACTACCATTGCTGTAATTCGAGAGTTGATATTCGAGTTTTTTTTCGAAATTTCTAAAAATAAAAAAAAAAATTGAGTCGTCGACAACAGGTCGATTCATGCATAAAATATCACTTTGGTATCTGTATACCCTGGTATGATGTTCGTGTAAGTAGGCGTATTAGCAACTGAAAGAGTATATGCGAAATACCTTTTGCATGATTAATCAACGAATTCAATGACTTTGACTCTTTGGAATTTGTTAAAAGAACATCTTGATTTGCATATCTTTTAAACACATTTTTCAGCTCCTATTTTGAAAACAACGATGGTTATTGAAATTGTTACAATATATGAAGTGCATTTCGAAGACACTTGTCCTAAACGCTAAAAATTCCCTTCTCTTCTCCCTTCTCCCTATCGTCATCCCTAATAGTCTTGGCAACATAAGAATAAGACAAGCTAAATTTACATTTCTTGATTCTTGTGGAATTAGATCGGCTTTGTTATACACTACTACCCTGGCTATACTTCCTACAATTTTTTCAAACTCTGCATTGATTGACGAAAATGGAACTCTGGCATCTCTAACCTCAACTACAAGATTTACTTGATTTAAATTATCCTTTATTTGCTTTAGCCCTTTGGCCATATGACCAGGAAACCAATTTAGTCGCTTTGTTGTTTGGTATACCGTTCTAAAGCCTTCGCCTACAGAACCACTCATCTTCTTTATTTCCTTATGTCTTTTGTTTATTTGATCTTTTGTTGAATTGCAAAAAATAAAAATAAAGCACAAGAACAAAAAAAAAAGTATTATTGGTATCCTCGCTGATCCACTAAAAAAAAAAAGTTATTTAGCTAAATTAACTATGGTCTAAAATAAAAAATAAATATAATCAGACTTATGCCAAGCGAAGCAGTTGTCCCATCAAAATTGGCTACTCTATTCTTTACAGTTAGTGACAACGTTTTAATTGAACTACCCTATAGTTTGCGTATATGGTAATGAACTAATAACCTTTGAAAATATCGCATTTCATATGGATTCCACAAACAATTTTCTGGTACGCTCGAAGATCCATGTAATGAGTTTAGTTTCTTTTATATTTCTGCCTACTCAAAAGATGCTAATTCCGTGTATGTGTGTGTGTGTGATTTTTTTTTAATCATTATTTTGCCAAGTAAGCTATCGGTATTATAAAATGTTTATTGACTTGAATTCAAAATTAAATTATCACCACTTGATTGTAAGTATGTTTATGATATTGTAGGTTTAGAGCTGGGGCAGTGCATAAAATGGTCAAATAAATATTAAAACCAATTCAAGTATTTATATCTATCCACTCGGTAAGGAGTCTTCAAGACGATGCAGTTAATTATGCTAGATGTACCTTCCTACTTGGCTCCGCTCTCTTCCCCCTCTCTGCTCTGCGGCTAAACGTGTGCAGCACACTCATTTATTTATCGATTTGACATAGCCAAGCGGGACGGGATATATTCCAAGAGTTTTTTCAGTCTGAATTTTAAAAACCGAAAGCATTTTATTCTCTCGTTTATTGGCCCAATTTATCTATAAAAATCAAAACCGGCCAACAATTACCATTTACCCGAGTGATAAAGATTCGCTGCGAAGTATCTTGAACAGTTAAATGAAAAAAATAATAATAGCAGCTGTATTGTGATATAGTATGTAGAAAGAAAAAAAAACCCCACAACTAGCTTGAGACATAGTTTGGAGTCAAATTTTAGGAATATTTCACATTTACAGTAGCTGAAATGAGCTATATAGGAGGTGAGTTGGCCAGCACGCTTGATTTTTGAATACTAGATTGTATACTCGGAATCTAAACTTACCCACCAAAATAAACCAAGCTTCAAAAACATAAAAAATGCACATACTTTTCTAGATATCGATGAGGAGACTGATATAATCAAGCTTAGATCGTTGTTGAGGGAATCGCGATCAAATGAACAAATTGCGGCGCATATTGGAATTAATTTGGCCGAGCAAAACGCAGTGTTAATGAAACGATTGGATAACACCGAATTGGAACTCGACACTATCAAAGCAAAGGTAAGAATGTATAAATAAATATAAATCATTAGAATGGTTACATTCTACATATTAAGGATCCTGAATTGACAAAAAAAACATAGGTAGAAGAGATAAGAAGGGATCGGCAAGAACACACAGAGACATCGCTTATCATACATCGTTTGTGCGAAGAGAATAGAAGAATTATTAATGACTCGTTAAAGTGTACACAAGCCTTAAATGGCTTGAATAAAAAAATACAAGAGTTTGAAAAGCTTCATTTGGCCCTAAACGAAGAAATGTTAGAATTCAAAAATTTGGTTGCGACAATAAATGCATTTAGACGGAGAACAAACGAAAAGATGGCAAAGATTTTACATGATATAAGTAAGAATAGCAACAAATAAATCATACTATACATACTTTGTTCTTGGTGGTATTTATCTCCATACCTGTTTATGCCTTTAAGTGACATGAAATAAATACACCTATTTATTTGCTTTTTAGACAAAATACAAACAGATATGGCAGCAGAAAAAACAGCCTCTATCGAGACGAAAGATAGGTTAGACAAGTTAGAAACCACAAACAACAGAAAAAGGGCAGAAATCTCTAATAAAATGTCCTTTTTGGAGTTCGATGTGGTTGAGATACTAGGGTACCTAAGAAATATTGAAAAATCTATAGCTGAATTTGCCACGAGGTTCGAGAATAATGAAGAAAAGGTAAAATTTTTGTTGGGAAAACTGAGCGAAATATCGGACAAGTCAGACAAGGTTATTAACGATGTTAGCGCCGTAAGAACAGAGGTAGAGTTGAATAATATTTGTTTGCAATGGAGTCCTTTGATAAAACTCAACTCTGCACCTCGCTCACTATCTTTTGAAGATGAAAACCTAGTGACACTCAAAAGTGAGCATGTTATGTGTGCTGAGAGTAAAAATTCGATTGCTAAAGATGATTTACCGGGGTTGGAGATGCAGAATGGTAGTGCTTTTAGCATTCCAAATTGCGGAAAAGAACACATTGAAATTTCGACTCAAGATAATGATGTGGGCGAACAAAAGCATGATACAAATTATAATAGCCAGTCTAATTCTAAAAATGCGTCGGAACTAATTTCTTTGGAGGTTGAGTTGTTTGCAGAAGCATCGAAATTTTCTCAAGGTGGATCTCTTGGTAGAAACAAATATGCCAAAAGCGAATTGGGAACAAACAGTACCCCTTCAAGAAGACCAGCAAGAGCACAAAACCTTACGCCGAACATTATTAAAAATAGTACGTTTGACACAAACATCACCAACCTGGATACTACCCCTATCAACAATACTGAAAGTGCGTGGAACTCTGCGAGACCTGATTTTTCTTCGCTGAATTCGAGTAGAAACACATTTAGCTCGTCTAACTTTGTAGGAACTCTCTTTTTATCTTCCGGGCAGATAGGTTTACGTTACAATGATCTATGGAAACCCAATTCAAGCTCACGTTACTCTTGATGCAAGTTTGGTTTGTAAAAAAGACAGTTAGTTTGTTGGCCCATACAAAGTACATGTTTTATGAGAGCTTTAGATTGCTATTTTTAGTAATTGGTTTGCTGGTTTATCATAACTTGTACTGTATTTTAGTAAATAGTTTTCAAGATTGAAATACTTCTGCATTTAATAAATACACCCAGTCTTACGTTTGGTTTATCACATCACATCTCTACATCTCTCTCTCTCTCTATGTTCCACTAAAAAAAAATCGTATTGTGCGAGTTGTAATATAAAAAATGGCACACTCTCAGTCTTGAATAAATGATATTTTATTTCTATAATCCATTAATATCAAAAGCATTCAATATTTTCTACTAAAGTACTTGGGTAGCCTGATTCCATTTCACTTGTATAAACCATCCGAAATCCTGAAACTTGAGTTTTCGCACTACCTCGTGCTGATATGACTGTGTGTTATTGGTTAATAAATGTATTTTCGAATACATATACCAGCCAAATATTTTTAACTTGTAGCTTTTGCACTGATGTCCCCACCCTCGTATTCTAGCTTCAATGTAAGGTTCTACCCTTTTTGGCAACTTGATGCCTTTAACTTGAACACCATTATTTTATCATTAAGCATAGCGTATCAAATGTTGTTCAAAATCATCCGGAAAAAATACACCAATTAGCGCAAGCTGTTTGATAATTTCGGGATTGTAGAAATATGAAATTTGCGGGAAAGAAAGAACAAATTGTTTATATGCTTTACGTGAGGATTAATTATATTTTATGGCATTCGAGTTTTATTTGACTTTCTTTAATAACTAAAGTAATACTATATTGATAGAACAAGGATATTTTAATAAAGAACTCGAATAATTTAAAAGACAAAACGGAATTCATAGTGGTATAGAATTCGAATAGTAACGCGCGAACCAGCTAAAAAGGGAAAAAACAAAACGAAATCAGGCATGGAAAACCGTCAGGATCCTATACTACTTTGGCTAAAAAACATTTGTAACAGAATGGTTAGTGATTTTTTTATAGAATATTTTATCATTATTACACTAGCCACAACAGATAAAAAAAATTTGAAACCCATATCAACTCAAAAGGTATTGTAAAATCTAACATAAAAATCACCCTGCTGACAAAAAAAAATGCATAGTTTGAGGACAAAGAGGAATCTTATAGGCAGATTTCGAGCGTCATAGTAGAACATGATACCCTTTTAACCAAGGTAGATCAGTATGAAAACGAGAAGGGGCAATTCCAACATCTCTTGTGTGTATATGGTACAATCCCAATATCTTTTAACAGCGCAAAATTCAACATTCCCGTAAAAATATGGTTTCCGAGGGATTATCCCAAGAGTTCACCTTACTCATTTGTGGTTCCTGCTGAAAACATGATCCTTAATGCTGGTAAAAATATCGATAAAAGCGGCAGAGTTATAATAGGATATGTTCAAAATTGGAACTCCGCCAATGTAATGAATAACTATATTTTATAAAGAAAAATATATTTATAGATATACATATGTATGAACATACGAATGACTTATAATTGGGGGGAGAGGTTGTGATTATAGACTACTTTGCTGATTGGAAGGATATAATTAAATCCCAATGTACTACAATATTTATTTATAGGAAGGAAAACTAATTGAACTACTGGGCGAAATGAGACGAGAGTTTTCAAAAGAGCCACCAATGTTTAGCAAGCCTGCTGGGTATGTCGAAGCTGTTGATAAAAATGCGAACAAAGATATGTGGGGAGATATAAAGCTGCTGGAAAATAAATATATTAAAGAGTCAGGTTCTTCAAAACCCAACCCTGAAGCCACTAGATCAAACCCAGATCTGAATAGTGAATTTAATGGCGAAAAAAATGCAACTCGGCTACACAGTTCAGTTGTCTCTGGTACAGTGGGGTTATCAGCACAATCCAAGCTAAATTTTGGTGGTGCAGCCCGGTTTAAAACTGCGGGTTCAGGGGTTCCAAATTATAATCCTCTTATTCTAAACAACGTACAGAATGCAGCTTTTATTGGAATGAAAGCACCTGTGAACAAGCGGCCCTCTTTACATAGCGATAATGAGATTGCAAAAACATCATCATCACCTACATCTCTAAACAGCTCAAAGAGTGCGATGGAGTCGAATGCAAGCGAGGTCGGTAATATATCATCAAAACCAGAATTTGCTGAAGAAAATAGCTCGGAAAAAGCTGGAGCTCATAATTTGGCATCTGATACCTCTAAAGACCATAAAGTGAATGAAAACAAGTCATCATTTGATCGACCACCTCTTCCTACACTTCCTAGAGTAAAACCATGGTCAGCTAGTACCAATTCACCCAGTATAATAGATTTCCGCAAAGAGCTGGCCGAGATATCCAATTATAATGGAAACAATTCCGAACGAAAAGAAAACACTGTAGCAATAGCACAGGTATCTTCCGAAAAGCTAAATGAATCGAGAATGGCTTTTTTGGAGATGAACGAGGCATTTAATGAGAAGCTGCGGTTGAGAGATAATATTCAGCAAAGTTCAGGCAAGTTATTATTTTTTTTTAAAGTAAAGCACCTTTAATATTTAATTCTTATTCGTTTATTTATCAAACATAGTGAGTGGTATGAGTAAAAATATGAACCTAGAACAAGTTACAGCAGGAGTGACAGAGAATCCTACAACTACTAACGTGAAAAAAACATCTACTCAAGCCCAGTCGGTTCGGCATGACCTTGCTAAAACTCGAAACCGTACATCTTTAATGGATTCAGAATCGCCAATGGATGAAAAAAACTTGTCTGTAAAATACAAACTTGCTATCTTGGACAAATTAGTAGATGAAATGTTTAAGTTTCGGGAAATTCACACCAAGATTAATCATGATCTGATACAGGACTGCTCAGAGCTCAGTAATAGCAATGCAATTATAGAAATGGAAAAAAAAGAAATGGTTTCTATTGCTGACCGAGTAGATAAAAAAATACATGTGCTCAAAAAACAGCTGGAGTCACTAGAAACCCAGTATGCTACAGCCCAGATGAAATGCGAGTATCTAAGTAATACCAACAAATTGGAACCAGAGAACTTCTTTGGTGGAACTACCCCGATACAAGACCAGCTGTTATCTGTTTCTAGTGAAATCCACGCGCTGGATGATGCCATATATTACTTGGGGAAGGCACTTGATGTTGAAAGGATTGATTTACAGACTTATCTCAAAAATGTTAGAAAGCTTTCACAACAGCAATTTCTTGCCAAGGCTCTCGCGAATAAACTCAGAAAGATGGCCAACTTGAACATCGGTTAGTTGATACGTTTAATTTTTCTCTTGCTAACATTAACTTTAATATTAAAATTAACGTTGAAACTCATCCTTTCATCCCTTTTCTTCTCTCTCAACTTTTAGCATTTTTTTCTGTTTGCATTTTTTTTTGAGTGAAAAGCACATATATTTAGATTTATTTCTGGCCTTTTTTTTCCCGAAGAATTCGTGTGTATTTTCAAGTCTGGTTTGAAGCTCAGAAACATGCCACATGATGGCTATACTAATTAAATACAATAATTTGGCTATAATTGAAGAGACCTATAAGTATTTGTATTGTTGTATGCTTCCGTTTTCTCTTATATAAAAACACGCCAGTAGCAGCCTACTAGCAAACAAAACACGAGAAAGCACACAGAATGTGCTGAAAGAAAAAATAAATACCGAACGAGCGGTGTGGCCGGATGCCAAATCGTGATAACATTAACAGTATCTACAGCTTGTTTGATCCTAAAATTGTGGTTTGATGTGATATTACCATAAAATACTATCTACTATCCCGTAATATAGCATCAACTCTACCTAGAATCATCAAACAAAAGTTGTTTTCATTCTTTTTTTTAAAAAAAAAATAGCACTTGGCAACACAAAATGACAAAATAAGAGTAACAACAGTAATGAGGCCGAGGAGAGGAGCTCATCCCAAACAGATCGTCTGCACCTTTGTGAAAAATTCAATGCTGTGAACACCACCTTCAGTTCCTACGCCAGAACTCTTGAACCCACCAAACGGCATGTCCAGGTTGCGAACTAAGAAACAATTACACCAGACAGTCCCTGCCACTATCTGTCCCGCAACACGGCGAAGTTTGGTCTGCTCCTGACTCCATACCGTAGCCGATAGCCCGTAGGATGTATCGTTGGCATATTCTATTGCCTGAGCCTCATCATCAAACGGAAGAATTACCACAACCGGTCCAAATATTTCCTCCTGCACCAACCTGGACTTTTGCGAACATCCTGTGATCACAGTTGGCGCCATGAAGTATCCACCCTCACACCCTGATATGGTGAGCGCACCGGTTTCGCTGATACTTGATACCTCTGGGCGCAGTTCTCTGTCTACACAGAAATCAACGTCATAGCCTTGCTCCAATGCATATTTCACATAACTTTGCACTTTGTCGTAATGGATTTGACTGACCAAAGGTCCATAGTATGATGTCTTTTCTGTAGGATTACCAACTCTAATAAGCTTTCGTGCAAGCTGCCTAAAGTCAGTAACAAATCTTTCATAAATGGATTTCTCAACATATATTCTAGATGGGCACAGGCAAATTTCTCCCTGATTCAAGAATGAAGCCTTGACCAATGAAGTCAAAGTCTCGTCATAGTTTGAATCCGCAAACACCAGTGCTGGGTTTTTGCCTCCAAGTTCTAGAGATATATGTTTAAATAATGGGGCTGCGGTCCGAGCAATGTGCTTTCCTGTAACTGTCCCCCCTGTGAAAGAGATCAATGGAACATCAGGGTGTGTGACAATGCTATTTCCAACGGATGCGCCAAGCCCGAAGACCATGTTTATGACACCATCAGGAATACCTGCTGCCTTAACCAGTCTTGTAAGCATCATAGCAGTAACACTTGTAAATTCACTTGGCTTACAGACACATGTATTTCCAGCAACGATGCATGGTGCGATCTTCCATGTGAGCAGATATAAAGGAAGATTCCAGGGGCTTATGAGACCTGCAACACCCACAGGTGTTCTGTTGGTATAGCTAAGCGCATTAGCCTTTATAGGAGCACCAGCGGAATCTGTAACCATCTTCATATATTTGGTTTCGCCGACGTGCTCGGTTGTCTGTCCTGTCAGGAGATTTGCGAAATATCTAAAGTTGTACACAGCCCGCGCGATATCCACATTTCTGGACATTGTAAGAGTTTTTCCTTGGTCCATGGTTTCGTATTGTGCAAAGGCTTCCAAATTTTCCTCAAGTAGGTCAGCTAGCTTGTGAACGAGCTTTGCTCTTGTCTCCTTGTCGGTGGTGCTCCACACTGGAAATGCCTTTTTTGCCGCCGCAACTGCTCGACTTACATCTTCGGCAGAGGAATCTGGGATTTTGCTGTATACTTTGCCTGTACTTGGGTTGTAGTTATCCAGATACTGGCCATTGGAGGGTTCATGCCATTCACCATCAAAGTAATTTCTTACTGTTACTTGTTCAGTAAAGGGATCTGGTATGAGGTTTTCATGCAGGATTTGCGTCATCTCTTTTTTTTCTCTCTCTCTTGTGTGTTATTTTGATATTTTAATTCATCCAACTTGTTTGCCAACTTTTATGTGTTTATTTTTTATTTCTTCAACACAGGTGCGTTACAATGGGTCTAGGCCTTATATTTTTTTATCTGTAAAATGCATCAATGCTTTGAGTTTTCACCGAAAATAATAACAATTAGTGGGTTCGCTCGAAGCTGAATTTAGTCATTAAGGATTTATTCGACAATTTGTAACTGAAACAGCGTGCACAATTTGATGCCTCAAGCGCTACCAAATAGAAACTGCTGAAACCGGTTTGTTATAATCAATTTCGTTTTTTTCCATGTTTTTGATTAATTTGTCATATTTGAAAAATGATGAAACTGTCAAAGTAACATAAAAAAGTACTAAATTTGATTAACGAGTAAATAACAGAAATTGGCCAAAGGGGGTGGAGGGGAGGAGATTGATAGTGTGACAAAAGAGGAGTGGAAACCAACAACTTTTGCTGTTTTGATGGAAAAGTACAAGCAAAGCCAATTTTGTAGAAAAAAAAGTACACTTGTTTTTGCTGTTGGTGTCCATATAACATGACTCCAGTGGTATATAGACGCCAGCATAGGTACATTTATGTGTCTACTCACGTATCTATCATTATGCACGACTGTTATAACAATATTTTCGACTAGCCCCTCAATCAACCTTTTTTTTTTTGCTTTTTTTTACTTTTATTCATAATCTTAACAGATATCAACACATATAGATGATCCCACAAACTAGCCGTAAAAATACCAAAAAACAAAAATGTTCACAAGGCAGGTTAGGTTTGTGAGCTTTGAGAACAAGCCCCTAACCAAAGCAATGGGCTATTATTTTTCCCACACTTTCTATCAACCATTTGAAAAAAGAAGTGATATCAACAATGAATAAACCGTCAAGCTGTAATTCAGCGCTTTTTGCTTTTGCGTGTATTTATCCAACTAGATAGATATGTTTATATTTGATGGTACCACTTTCATTCTGCAAATAGTTGTGAAAAATAGATAGGATGAAAATACCAGAAATAAACATAGTAAAACTACAAAGTTGAAACAAATGTTCCCTTCCCACCCCCTCTTCTTCTCTCTATTTATCTATCTTCGTGTTACAGCACCTTAATATCCGTGGGAACTGGTTACATAAGTTATGAAACAGCAAACTGATAACGCAGTGCTTGTTTTGGCCTGTGAGCACTCATAACTCAATTCTATTTCATCTTTCCTTTTAGTTTTAAAAAATAAAGATCGTAGTTACCTTGCCCAAATACTCAAAAAGAAACTTTCCTGATTTTCCTCAGAAAATCTATCAAACATGAATAACCAAGTTGTCCTTATAAGCGGTTCTGTTATCATCAGAATACATACATGCTATTAACTCATTACCTTTACTTGCATTACCTAAACTTGATGCATTCAAGGACTAGATTTGAAATAGTGAGAGAAAAAATATGAACTACCAAACAAAATAGACCTTGCTAGATTCTATGATTGTTCGTGGCAAATAAAAAATAAAAAACTATGCTACTCAGTCATATTACTGGTCTTTCCTAAAAATCACATAATCTAATTACATCATATCTGTTCTTTTCATCTTCATCATTAGGATAAACCCGATGGGTATAATATGAGCAAAGCAAAAATAAAAAACATGTGTTTATTGAGATATACACCAGCCTTGTAGCCTCCACATCTTCCTGTGACCACTTTTGCATTTAGCGCATATTATTTTTTTTGGGTTGTTGTGAAGGCATACGCCGATTCATTGGTAACAAAAAAAAAATAGACACACCCCTCCCAGCTTTTTTCTATTTTTGAAATAATGCCTCGTATAAAACTTTGCCCACGCTCCCTCTTACAAGTCACATAGTTGCGAATAAAAAGGAACATCCCTTCTTCATATCATAAGTGATAACATCAGGAGTACTTATTATTTAGTATAGCTTTTTGAAAGGATCTTCCATTTTACATTTAGCTTTGTGACTTTAAACGATTAGCAGGTAAAGAAAAGACGATAAGGATAAACATAGAAAATGACAATCGATGAAAAAGATTCGAGCACAATAAACAGCGCATCGGGTGATGCTAGGAGGCTAGTCATAGATTTCCACACACACATTCTTCCTAGGGAAATTCCAGACTTTGAAGAAATGTTTGGGTATGGCGGCTGGATAAAGCTCAGAGATAATGCAAGCGTAAGTATGAGGTGAAAACCTATGAGTTTTCAGTTATTCAACTATTTATCTTGCTTTCTGAATGGCCTTAGTACTATGTTTTCATTTCTTTACCCCCAACTCTATTAAAAAGGCATGAATATGTTTATAGAGCCCAGACAAGGCTGATATGATACAAAACGGCAGAAATTTTAGAACAATTGACTGCAACTGCTGGCGCTCGTCCCAGAGAATTCATGAGTGTGATAGGGATGGTGTAGACGTACAAGTAAGTCGTTGTGCGGTTTATTCCGCAACTTTTTAGCATCACATGCTAAGTCTCTATTATTACTTTTTACTATCACAGTATTTGTCTAGAGAATCTAGAAAGATCACTATATAACTATATAATATTCTTTGGTTTAACTGAAATAGGTTATCTCTACAATACCAGTAATGTTCTCTTATTGGGCAAAGCCAAAGGATGCGCTTTTTGTGTCACAGTTTTTGAATGATCACATAGCACAATGTGT
This sequence comes from Zancudomyces culisetae, assembly GCA_001969505.1. NCBI lineage: Eukaryota > Fungi > Kickxellomycota > Harpellomycetes > Harpellales > Legeriomycetaceae > Zancudomyces > Zancudomyces culisetae. The sequence continues at coordinate 42,095 of LSSK01001323.1, forward strand.
TTCTGAAAACCCCAAGAGATTCATAGGATTGGGAACTATCCCCATGCAGGATCCTGAACTTGCAGTTCGCGAAATGCATCGCTGCGTGAAGGAACTGGGACTGAGTGGGTTCCAAATAGGCTCACATGTGAATAACCTGAACTTGGATGCTCCTGAATTCGAGCCTATATGGAGTGCAGCAGAAGAGTTGAACACCACCATATTTATACATCCATGGGATATGGATTCTGAAGGAAGAATGTCCAAGTACTGGTTCCCATGGCTAATTGGAATGGTAAGCTTAGCAATTTTTATAAACATTTGTCAAGAATATCCCACGTCTCCGCTCCCCTATTTCGTGGTTTAAAGTCACCGCATTCTTTTGATTTTTTTTGTTTTATTTTGATGTGCTATTCAGGGGTCACTTTTTGCAAAGTGTTTGTATACGATATGGAAATAACTAATATTTATATCTATATATAGCCATGCGAAACCACAGTTTCCATTTGTTCATTGATACTTGGTGGTGTATATGACAGACATCCAAATCTGAAGGTAGTTTTTGCACATGGAGGCGGCTCATTCCCGGGAACAATGGGGCGCATATTCCATGGATATGAATGTAGACCAGATCTAGTAGCCCACTCCTGCAATGCTCATCCTGAAAGCTATCTGCCAAAACTATACTTTGACTCGCTAGTTCATGATGAAGAGACTCTAGAATTTTTAGTCAAAAAAATCGGTGTAAAAAACATCGTCTTGGGATCTGATTATCCATTCCCACTAGGAGAAGACGTTCCCGGGAAACTTGTTGCAAACTGTACATGGCTTAGCGAAAAGGATAAGCAGAGCATCTTGGCATTTAACGCTTTACATCTCCTTGGGCTAGACCCTAGTGACTATTTCTAAATACCTCATGTTTATGTGCATTTATTTACACACTGATATTACTACTGTTGCTATGAACTTTTTTCTATGTAAACCTGTTTCACCCCCCCCCCCATTTACAATAAACTTTGAACAATAGTGCACAGCTACACTCAGAATCCTTTTTTTTTGAAGATTAAGGCATCTGATATTTATTTGTTGTTGAAAATTGATTTATTATGCTGTTGTGGACCAAAATGGAGATCGCATCTTGTGGTGATTCTGATACACAAAAGTATGGTTGAAGTTTTGTCGTGACCTAGAACATTTTAGTATGTTTCATTTTGCAAAATTAAACATGAAATCATATTTTAAACATGCCATCAAGCTAAGTTGCCGAGTTTTAGCAAATATTCGAAAAACATTAACTAATTGTATAATTAACCTAGTGATCAATTAACTTGTTGATTGTGTTGAAATGGGTTGCACTAGGTACCAAAAATCAGGTTTTAATCATTTAGACTGTAATAAACCATCAAAGTCGTCATATACCCACTATACAATGCTTTCTGATAACCTGTGTGTGTGGGGGGGGGGGGGTTCAGAAAATCTGAACCTGATAGATTATTTGAAGGATCAAGAAAAGTGTGGGAGAAAAAGATAAAGAATAGGGGGTAGGAAGGCTCTCTTTAAGCCTAGCTTTCTCTGTTTCAAACCAGGTTTGTGATTCCTACTGAAATTCGTTTCAGCTTGGAAGCAACGATTTTCCCAGGATTGATAAACGTAATCTTGATGTATTATTCCATAACTGTGTTGTGAGTAATTAACTTGGCAGGCTAGCCACTAAAAATCCTCAAAAACCCATGGCTAGCTAAAGATGTGAACAACCCTTGCCCATTTTCTAAAGATGAATAACAAGCAGCAATATACTCAAATACGCCCGGTCTTGCCCAATCGCATGATGAAGCTGTAGCTCCTCCTTCCCCCCTTTTTTCCACCCACGCTTTTGGTGTTGTTAGTTGATGCAAATTATTTTTGGTATCCAAACAACATAAAAAGCGGAAATATACCCCATCACATCGAGAAAAACATACTAGTTACCACTTAGCACCAGGATAGAGTAATAATTTCAACAAACGACATCCGCTCACAAGTTTATTCGCAATTCTCACAACAACAACAAAAAAAATAAAAACACAATGCAATTACCCGAACTGAAGGTGGAATCACTTCAACTTACCGAGAAGGCTCAACCGCTTGCAGGGTATCCTCATGCCAAAAAAGTTGGACCATTTGTATACGTTAGCGGCTTGTCCTCACGCCGACCAGACAATAGGTAAATGATTTTTGGTATATTTATCTTGTTTTTTTTTTTGTTTCGAACTTGTGCCTTTGGGCCATTTCCACCTTTAAGCAATGTGAAATATAATTTACAACCATCCAAACTCACAAGGTTTTAACAATTTATTATTTTTTTTTTTTGATTTACACAACAGCTATGCTGGAGTCACTGAGTTACCCGATGGTACACTAGAGCTGGATATAGAAGAACAGACTCGAACAGTTATAGAAAAGTAAGACGAAACTTTTTCCCTTCTTTTTTTTTTTTGCTTGAGATGCACAGCATTGCATTCTCTTAGAATGTTTGGTTTTTTGTTTTCTGGACGTTTTGATTAAAGAAAATATTTGGTGCTAATTATGTAAATAGTATCAAGTACGCTTTGGAACAGTTCGGTGGTGGCTTGGAAAATCTTATCGACGTCACGGTGTTCCTCGTAAACATGAACGATTTTGAAAGATATAACAAAGTTTACAATGAATATTTCACTGCAGCCACGGGTCCAGCTAGAACCACAGTTGAAGTCAGTAGACTTCCTGGAAAATTACCATCCAAATTGTTGATTGAAATCAAATCCACCGCCTATATTCCATAAATAGTGTTTTTTTTTTTTGGTTGTTTTTGATTATTGTCCCCTACCAACTTCTTTGGGTGTTTTATACTAGTCTTGTAACTCTTTAGCTTTTTGACTTTTTGGCTTTTTGTTACAGCATTTAACTAGTACTCTAATGATATGCTTTAGTTTAATGTTGGCATTATGTGTACATCTTGTGAAACTCGTGTGCAAAGGTCAAAATAGCTTTTTATTCGCATCTTCTGTCCATGGGTCTCGGGATATGTAATCGCTAGTCCACTCAGACCCATTTCATCTATATTGAAACAATTGAATGGCTTGGCTTTCTCGGTGCCTTATATTTTATACTGGTTGGTTGTGTTTATACACCACTTGATAAATACGTACACCCGTAATAAGTAGGTTGAGCACTATACCATCAGGTTCAAATAATGAAAATTTCATGATCACCATTTGGAGATAAAGCTAGGTATAACGATAAAATTAAGAATAAAAGATATGAAAATAAGACAACTAATAACAAACATGTAAAATATAACCATAAAATAAAAAACTAAACTGACTACTCACTACACTCATGGAATACATCTGATTCAGCTGCCGCCGTTCCATCAACTGTATGTTCTTTTGGAGCACTGGCTTGCTCTGTCTTCTGTGTGTTGCTAGAAGCAGGGTCTTCTGGCGTTTTAGAAGCAGCTGGTGTGGGCTCTGTTGATACAGCTTGTCCCTCAACGGGCTTTTGGTTGGAACTCGACGAGTTGGGTGTTAGTGAGTCTGGTTTCTGGTCATTTTTGCCTGTAGGCTGTGCCTGCAACTGGGGTTGTACTTGGGGTTGCAGTTGAGACTGAAGTAACTGTGGGGTCATTTGAGCCGAAGGCATACCTTGCATAAACGACATAGGAAGGGTGGGAACCAGTCCTGGTTGAGAACTTCCAGGAACGTTCATCATTTGCTGTGGTTGTGGTGGGTACTGCATCATCATAGGCATCTGAGCGCCTCCCGCATTAATGTAACCAAAGCCTGGCGATTGCAAATGTGGGTTGGTGCCATATTGTGGTATACCAGATGGGTACTGTGATGGGTCAAAGACACCAGATGGCTCCTCCACAGCAGTATGTTGAACCACAGGAATATAAACAATTTGGCCATCGGGTTGTTGTACAGGCTGGTATGAAAAGACATGACCTGGCTGGCCAAACCCAATGGAGTTGGTCCCCGTGAGAAGGTACTGTGAATCAATATTTGAAGAATGCAAACTTCTTGTTGTCCCAAAAACCGACGCATCGTCCTTTGTTGATGTGGCTGAGCCGATTGCGGGTAGTCCGATTGCAGAAACATTGTCCTTCTTATCAACAATTTCTTCCTTTTGCAATATTTCTGAAACTGAGGCTGTTGTATATTTATCTATGATTTTCCACCACTCCTTCATTTCGACATAATCCTCTGCCTTAAGCAAATACTTAGTCTTGTTTGAGATAGTAGCTGTTAAGGCGGTTGATTTTGCAGAACCCTTCTTGGTATAGAGCAAGAGAGCACTTCTTGGAAGATCAGGTGTGTCGATAGGTGCCAAAGAAACTGAAGGTAGATATATAGTAAGATTGGGTGCATTCTTTTGTATTCCACTCACTTCGTCAAAAAGATGCATAAATCCTGTCTCAGTGATGACAGCCTGGCAATCCTTAAACTTATTTGATATACCATACCCAATATCCTCGCGTTGAAGTCGCCCTTTCTTTATGATTCTCAGTGAAGAGTGGTCCATATACGTATATTTATAATTCGAAACATTGGATTTTCCATCACAGTTTTGTGGGAACTCCAACAAGTCTTTGTATTTGGTAACAAAACCAGACCATTCAGCTGTAGCCACAGCGCTAGAGAATAGATCTGCAATCTTTTTTTCTGCTTCCGAAGTTTTCAGGTTGCTTTTGGCCTCCCAGTCAAAGAAACCTGCTATAAGAGCTTGCATGGACTGTAAGAATGTGACTTCCCAATCAGCTAGATTTTTCAACTCGCTTTGAATGGCCAAGTAAAGTGTGTTCTCCATATCTACTCTGCGTGCAATGAGAGACTTCATCTCTATTTGTTTAAATAAAAAAGACATATAACAGTTATTAAACTACACAATCTTTTTAGCTCCGTTCTTAAATCGCTCTTCAAGTCGTTCAGCATGATTACAAATATTTAAATGAAGAAGAAAAGTAACACATATATATAGTATTCATCACGAATATTCATTTTACTAACCTAGATTAAGCAGATATGGATCGCCAGCCTTTGGAGCCTCTGATTCTATTTTTAGCATTTCCATAGCCTTTTCTAGCGCCTGCTGTGTTGTCTCTGCTGCACTCTTGCATTTGGTAAGATTTGAGTAGATTAAACCCAGTCTGGAGTTATAGTCATTCATTTTAGCTTTGATATCGTTTTTATATGCCTCTAGGTTTGCCAAAACATTATTAACTGCATTCAAACCTGCCTGTGCTTTAAGTCTAAGTTGGTCTGATAAGAAAGACTGCAGTGACGAAGCACAGGATAGGATACCACCTTCGTTGTTGGGTAAAAACAGAAAATCGTTTGCTAAGGGTTTATTAAAGATGTCCTGTCCTTTTTGGAATGTATCCAACGTCTGCTTGTACGCTTTGGCCAGGCTTTCAAAATGTTGGATGTATGACTTTACGAGCTGTCTTAATCCTCTCATTCTCAAATAGATCAAATCTGTTTCCCCACCGGTCCCGACACTGTCTGCAGCCTTGCTTTGAACGTGGGTAGTGTCCAGACTCTCACTGACGCTTGGTGCGATACTTTGAGCATCATCAGGCTCTTGGGTGTTTTTTACATCATTCTTTTTTGATTTGCTGCCATACAAAAACTCATGAGGCACGGCTGTAGCCGCTTTCCCCTTTGCTCCAAGTTTTTTTAGGATAGACTTTGAGAAGCTCATTAATGTAGTATACTTTTGGTATCCTCTTTGATAACACTTATAATGTTGTAGTGTATAAACCTGTGTCTTTAATTTTAAATTATATGCCTTTTAAAGGTTTTTAAAAAAAAGAAAAAGGTAAAAGTGTAAAGCTTAAATGTTGAAAGAAATTATAATCATTAGCCTTTAGATGGAGGTTGGCACACCTGAATAATTTCATTTTTAATTTCACCAATCCTATCCCTCAATAAGTCGGTTTTGGCAAAGTATAAACATCATTATTTTTGAAAATCAAAAAATAATAACTGCAAAGAGGAATAAAAGGCAGTAAAAGTTCAAGGACAAAGCTTGTAGTACTTCTCTTTCGCAGTCTTGAAATGTGGGTATTTTACCAATCGATAATTAAAGTTTTGCAATTTCGCCAAAAATAAAAAATAAAAACAAAAATAAATCGGTTGGGATTATTTTTTAGGCATGTATTTTTTATAGCTAGTGTTCATTTATAATTCAAACGTAATAGAAATCGACTATCACTAATATTTAGCCAACTTTACGTAAATTCATACAAACTATTACAAAAGTCAAAAAAAAACTGCCAATGAATGTATATCAATATTGTGCAAACATAATATCAAAGCCCAAGAAAAAGTGTAAAATACATGTTTTAGGACAGCGGTGGTTTTCTTTGTAAAGAACCACCACTATAACCCATTAACATTGCCGTGTGCTCTGTTGTATCACTACTATGCGCTTTTTGTTGCAGGGATACCAAAAGACGCATACAATGATATGATAAACACCTATACATAAATATGTACTTTTTTTACTGCAGTTATTTATATTTTGTTATTAAAATGAACAAAACTTGGGAACGCACAAATATTTTTATCAAGATTACTTAGCATTCTGAAAGTATCATTGTATGAGGGATTTAAGCAGTTGATAGCCAGTTTTTTTTTGTGGTTTCTATTTCGCTTACTGAAGTTAGTAAATCCCATTTTTCCCTTTCGCTTTCGCTTACAAAGTATACTTGGATATTTATAGATAAAAACAAGTATAAAATTGGTAATTAAATCGCAACATTTTCAAGCCTTTCTTTAGAATTGTTGGGAAACACATATGTAATCGTTTCTAAGATTTGGCTGTAATTTATAATTTGATCACATAATGGTGCCATATCTGCTAAATTCCAAAATTATTTTACTCTGTTCAAAATCCATTATAGTGCCTTTCTTGGTAAAAAATACAAAAAACCAGAAAAGGTGCGAGTGTTTTTTCGGAAAAGGAAAAGTTAGCATACATCAAACAGTGTATCTGTGTAAATGGTGCGGTTCTGAGGGATATTTCGGGAATAAAATGTTATTCCAAAGCAACTAGCCAAACCATACCTATCTGGTACGCTCAAAGTTACAATACACTTTAGCTAGACCGCTGGTGTTTAAGTCAAAACATAGCCAGATACCATAGAGTAATACCATGTTGTTACATTTTAGCTAATAACACATGTGATTACACACAATATTGTTTGTGCTAGCCAAACTATGCAGCCTTGTTAATCGTAAAAATTAAGCTTTTTTCGCGTGGTTTAGTTGAACGTACTTTGCTAGTGAAATAAAAGAAATATTCAATGAGTGACAGAGTCTGGCACAATAAGAACACATTAGTCCATAGATTTTGTATTTACAAAATAAGTAGGGATTCGGCATCATTTTCCTCCTTCTGTAGCACACCGAGGCCTTACCATCAATCTAAAAAAAAGGATAAATAAAAACTCACTATGTATCTAAAAATAACCAAGCCATTTGCTTGGAGTGAACTATTTTTGCAGGAAATAGAAATATGATTTATGACAATTTATGTGATACATATACTCACAAGTACGTGGTGTTTGTTACGCTCTTTGAAGTAATACATGTGTTGCTATGCTGAAGGGGAGGAGGGACACGATTTTGTGGATCTATTTAATGGTTTACTGTTTGGGACATTGAAAATATCCTCAATTTGGCCTGTTTGTGGTTGGATTAGCTACATCGACCTTAACACAATCTTAGTTGTATGTCGATCTGAAAGAATTATACTTTGGTGAAACACTATTAATACGGAAACTGTACAGTTTTGCACTAAAAAAAAACGTGGTTCGATGTTTAACTTTAAATCAAAGTAGTGTTGTGTATCATTGCTGTCAGAAGTGCAAGCCATCTTTTCTTTATAGCGATGGCATTTTCTTTGAGTAGTATAGCCATGCAAAAGTAGAATTAAAATCATATAATGTGCTCATTGACTCCGACCAACATTAGGAGCTATTGTTTATACAGCATATTCATAGCTATATTAATGTTTATATAGGTTTATCTTACAACAATCAATTAAAGCATAATTGAATTGAAATGCAGATTTAACTAACCAGTGATAACTCTAGATCATAGTGCTCATAATATGATATTGGTTAGAGCTAAATAATAACATTATAAATTGTACTAAGGCAATGGAGTACGGGGGGGGGGCGTGTGAGGAGAAATTGGTATACAAAGTACACAATTTCATCGATATTGAAAATACAAGTTTCAACAAGAATGAATGTATGATATAAATGCCAATTTATGGACCCTTCATTTGTGTGTTGTCTTAGATTGTCTAATTTAGGCCCAGGTGTACCATAAAATACAAAAGTTTGTATGCAAATTGCCTATAGACGGACAAAATACATATTATCGACTACAACCCCATGGGCCACATGCAAGTTTTATTTAAAATCTAAATGATACTTGAACCGTAGTATTAGCATATCGGAAACAGTGTATATATCTGTGAAAACTTGTTTCTCAAACAGTGTAATGGTTTGATCACTTGGAGAAATACACAAGTTTTTTTTACATACAATTCCATCCACAAGGTTCTCAATGTATGATCATAGCTGTTGGCAAAGGGCAAAACTTGATATTGATTTTTCTATAATTCTGAAGCACAATAGATTCTTCAGCCTAGTGGAGAGGCCTATAAAACAATCAAGTTAAACAATACAGTACCCATATATTTACAACACTGGTATCTCGCCAGTAATAGTGGCGACTTTAGTGGACCAGCATTCTTTTTTTCGGAATACACATTTTCCTTTGTTTCTTTTGTTAATCTTCAGCTGACCTGGCCCAATATGACCTGACCTTTCATGGGCACCATCACGATGAAGATTCGTTGGGTGTTAATACTGGTCATGTTACACTTCTTCCATTATTTTTTGGTCTTATCCTAGAATTTGGGCATGCTTCAACCTACCAAAAATTCCAAGGTTAATGATAATATTATTTCTAATCCTATAGACCAAAGGCATCCAATCATATAGAAAATCCACATACTTTGGTACTTTGTAGTGTCAAGCTAGCACGCTTTATACATTTCCCATCAATTCATGAAACACATTTCAACAAGTACAGAAACTGATTGGCTTGCTAGCATGTTAGAGAAAAAGACATAAAATCAAAAAGACACGAGTTTAGTCATGAAATGACATTTTTGTGATAGTTATTTTATATTTAGAAAACAAGTAAGGGGAACTGAGGCTTACTTATCTAACTTTGTCAACAATTAATGGACAATGAAATGATAATTGCCAACTCTAGGATTGGGATTCGCTTATTCGAAAATTGGCTTGTGTAAAAACTAAAAAATTTTCACTTGTGAAGGAGAATGGTTGCAATTCAGTTAAGGATTAAAAGATGCAACGGTAGTGGCTGGAAATGTCGTCATTTCGAATTCGAATTAGCACTTATAAATATCCAATACCTCGCCCTTGTTGATGCTTATCGACATATTTTTTTTCTTATACAGAATTTTAGTTGTGTTTATTAGTTGAAAGAAGTACAATAGCTGCAAAAATGTTAAAGACCTCATCCGAAATACAGAATGTCTTCAGGCCAGTGCTACCAAGTCACCCCCACTACCTGCAGAAAGTACTTGATACCAAAGGTGTTGATATTGTCCCAGAAGTTCAAGTGAACTCTCTTGATGACCTGATCGCTGGAATTCATAGCGTTTTGGGTTCCGATTCGGGCCTGGGTGAAGACCTAGTCAAAGTTGAGAAGGTCAAAGCGCTCATGACCGCCTATAAGGCATCAGCTAATGACTGGAAATATTTTGCCAACTATAATGGGTGTAAATACACAAGAAACCTAGTTGATGCTGGGAATAAGAAGTTTAACCTTCTCCTTTTGGTTTGGGGCAAAAATGTAAAAAGTCCGATTCATGACCACGCAAATAGCCATTGCATGATGAAATTGCTGAATGGTGAGTTAACTGAGGAGCAATTTGATATGCCACACGCCGGTTCAGCCAACACAGACACAGAGATTATGCCTAAAAAAGTAACTAAGCTTTACTTGAACGATGTTGCATACATCCATGATAAAATAGGGCTTCACAGAATAAACAATGATTTGGAGGATGTCCATTCCGTCTCTCTTCATCTGTACTCACCACCATACGATGTGTGCAAGGTTTTTGATGACAAGTCTGGAAGTGCAACCACTTCAAGATGCGATGTATTTTTTGATGGAAAGAGTCAATGCAATGAAGAAAACGTTTCCTCTGGAATAACCGATTAACTACCTTCCCTTTGGGATTTAGAGTCTGCATTTGATTGGGGAAGGTTTACTTATTTTTCTGATTAACATCCTGCACTATTGTCTAATTATCACAATGTAACAACATCCAAATTGGTGTCATTTAGGATTAATAGCATTTCTTTTTGATATATATCCTTTATCAGGTGCTTTACACGAACAGCTAAAAAACACAGCACCATGCATTTTTTATATCTATTTTGTAACCAGAAATTATATATCTTTTAGATAAAAACAATAAAACTTGTTGTCTCTAGTTTTATAGTGGAGTATATGGTATATCTATATTTCCTACAAGCGAGGTGATATAATCTAGCGGCCTTTTATACACAGGCCCCTAGCTTTATGAGATTCTTGAAAAAAAGCATCTCTTGCCAAGTATAACAGATAGTGTGAATACTGATGTTGTTAAATTAATTAAACCCCCACAAATAGTAGAGGTTCCTCTCTTTTTTTTTAAAAAAATGTCAACGATAGTATTAAAGACCATTCCCTCGTATCAACATAGTATATGTAAATGTCAGAATAATGGAAAGTGTGCGGAAAAACCAATCATTACAAAAAACAATAACTATCAGACGCAAAGGAGGGTAGTGTGTGCTACGCCCATTCGCGCTAATTCACGATTCAGACCAACAAGCCACTCTGTTGGCACATCTGTACCACCATAATCATGATATAATAACATATTCTCGTTGATGGCATTAGAAAAAATGCAGATATAAAACAAAAATTATAAAGTAAAGATATCGAAATTAAGTAAAAAAATCTATGAGATAGAGGCGGCTTTGGCCTTTCCATTGAATATATCGATCCAACTCTTAACACGTTCGTACACCATAAAGGTTATTGCTTGTCCTGGCGCAACTCTTAGCACTCTAGGTGTGAGTCCTTTGTAAAAAGCACCATAGCCCTCGTTTCTTATGATTTCCTGGGAAATCTGCATGAATCGTGACCATCCACTTTGGCCTGGTAGACCAGGCGATTTCTGGATACGTGTTTTTATAGTGTCTATTGGGGCGTTGGATAGTGGTCCCATTGCGCCTGAAATACCACCGAGGAGCAAATGCTGGTAGCTTGGAAGCTCATCTAGACCTTGAAGTTTAAGACATACGTTCTTAAAGTAGTGGTAAGCAGTGAAGTTGGCTGCTTGATTGGTGGCTTGTCTCAATGCTGTCAATGCCACTCCCTTGTATAGTGCACCAAAGCCTTCCTCCCTGATAATTGTGTAGGCTGCATGTGGAGCATTTCTATACTTGGGAACATCTAGTGGATCCATCAACGAGTGCCTTTGAGCCTGTAGCCTAATTTTAATCACATCCATAGGTGTAACTACAGCAATGGCTTCTGTTGTGCCTGCTCCAAGCCCAGCAAGAAATATTTTCATCATATCTACATTTCCATTTTTGTCCGCCATCCATGACTTGAAAAGCTCAAAGGAAGAGAAACGAATGGCCATCTTGGGTACAATTCCAAGAACAACTGCACCTAGCCCTTTATACAATGCTCCAAAACCCTCTTTTCGAACGATCTGAGCACCAACACCAACAAAGCTTTTTGGTGGAAGTGCCTTTTGGACACCCTTCGCAATTGCAGCTTTACTTCTAGGAGAGGAACTCTATAATACAAATGCAATAGTACAAAGTTAAAAATATGAGCATATAGATAAAGGGTTGTTCATAATACAAGAAAAGGCGTTGTCTCTACTTTTTTCTCTTTACTGCTTATGTCAAAATTTTTTTAGCTTATGAGTTGGCACAAAAAAGTACACATATACGTACAAATACATACATGTATACACACATAAAGGAGTCGCTCACTCAGGTGCCGTTACATAGACTTCTGGGAACAATTGTTCAAGATACGCGTTTTTCATAACTATCATAAGAGCTCTTTATAAGACTTACCCTTCTGTTGCTCAGTTGCATTCTGACTTTAATCGTATCGAGAGGATGGCACACACAGGCCTCTGCAAACCCGGCCGCTCCTCCTGCCAACAAATGGGTTGATAATGGTGTTCTCTCCTTTCCTTTTGATGCCATGTTTATTTTTTAACCCCGGATTACTGTTGTTATTTTGTAGTAAGGGGAAATTTTTTTTGTAGGGCCTAGCACTTATATATAATTGTTGAGCTACCTTTGAGTTCAATTTTGATTACAAAAAAAGCATAAATGATATGAGTGCATTTGTTGCGTATATGGTGTATATGTTTGTACCTGTTTTTTTTGTTTTATCGTTTTTTTTTTGAGAAATTTGAAATCTTACAACACCTATGCCACACCTATGACAGGACTTTTTCCAGTTATAGTGCACATGCCGGGGCTAATTAGATAAGTAAAAATCTTGTGAAAATCAAAAAAACACATATTACCATTGGCTGAACCTGGGACCTTTTGGGCGTCTTCAATGCACTTATTAAGATTTTGTTTTGCGTAATTGTTTTGAGTTTTGGATTTTGGATTGTTTTGTTTTATTATTTTGAGAATGATTTTTTACTTTTTTTTTTGAAAGTGAAAGAAATTGACAAGGCAAGCACCTATGTTTATCGCTATCGATTTTGACTAGCTACATTATACTCACTCACTAAGAGTAGATAAAAGATAAAGCAAAGAGCTTGAAATCACATTCTGAAACAAAAAAAATCATAGGTTTTACCATCATAAATCCTATTCGATTTTAGCAAAGATAGCTTTTGTATAAAACAAGACCTGTATGGAGCAACCAGGTCACACACAAATAGCGCATACTACAAAAGAGACTTTTGGATTTGTGTGTTATTTACTAACTCACTTGTATGCTTTAGACCATTCTTTGTATACCATGCTACTTTAATAACAATTCAAGCCCTAAATACTTGTTTTGCTAGTTTAACGGATGATAAAATCTACAGCAGTAAATGTCGTGATGTAAATAATTTTCCTTGAAATCCGAAGCTTGAACAAAAATGCAAATCCCTGTGGTTCTACTTTTGCTAAAATAAGGGATGGTGACTGTAGTAGCAGCAGCAGTATTAGTTATTGTTGCTGTTGTCTGTATGATGTTTTTTTTTCGAGACATGTATAGACATTTTCCTTAACAGTTATCAAGTAAATTGACTGGGATCTAGGGTGTAAAGAAACTCCCACAGGATATGCCCAGACCAATGGGTGGTAAACTCTCTGCTTTGCACAGGCTAACTTTTTGCAAATCACCCACTACCACTCTCTCCCACCCCTTCTCCTTTGGTACCATCTACTTACATCTTCTCTATTTCCAATCTGGTGCAACACATTTATGAGCAGCCAGTAATAATTTGAGGATAATGAAAGAGGGAGAGTAAACATTCTATTTACAGGAAATGTATGGCAATATTTCCATTCTTTTTATCTTGATGCCCATCCCATCACGCACCTCCTTTTCACTTTGCAATGGACAACATTACTTTTTCAATTTTAACACCCATTTTTGAACCGAATCGTTGAACTGAATCGTTGAACTGAATTAGCTAACTCGCGAGAATCGTAGATATATTTACCTAAAGCTGTTATTTACTTCAATTACATATTTGTAAGGTAGGCACAGCGAGTATTATGCACTGGCCTTTCCATATTAATAGAAAGTAAAAACTCCATCCAAACTAAATAATCAACCCCAAAAGCATAATTTCAAAAACATAAATATATTCATAATTGGAGACATCCAATATGCCTAAGTGTATATAGCAGTACAAGATATCTCTGAACCAAGTGTAGTGCAAGAGTGTGCATTATTCTACAAGAGGATAGAATATATAGCATTCTACTCGAAAAAACGGCTTTTTGGTAAACCAAATAGACATTCATTAGCAATTAACCTATGTTTAGGCTTTATGCTTTTTTTTGTTCTGAAATATCTTTTCTGTTGCGTCATCTCAAAGTTTGTAAAAAACAGTACTAAGCTGTATACAAATGAACCTGTAAAGAACGCTTAAATAAAATGATATAGGTATCAATAAGTGAAAACATTCCAACAAAATAAAATACTGGTGTCAGTTTTGTTTTGAAATATGCTTTTATCAAGTCAGCCGCTCATTATTGGTGTTGCTTTTCTCATATACCCAGCTTGAAAAAGTATTATTATACGATTGTAGAGAATTCAGCTTGCATTTTGACACTTTATCATTGCATGATGTACACCAACTAGTAGCATATACATTAAAGTAATAACATTATAAAACATACTGCAAGAAAACAGTGTTGTATTTATCTTGCCATTTAATTGATCAGCCTGAAAAAAAAAATTACTTTAAAAGTCAAATTTTAGGATAGGGGAAATATAATTTAAGTTAAAACACAATAGAGATAAACAATATACATTGGCCTTTACCATGTCCCTTCTAAAGCTTGCTTGTCTTTCCTCCAGAGGTGGAACTCTGGGAGTGCATTTTAATAAAGCAAATATATTATCGCTACAAACTAGAAAATTTAGTTTGAAATTCCCAGAACTCACAAGATATAAAACTCTTTCAAAGGTGAAAGAACAGATCCACAACAAGACGATTTTGAAAAGGAACTATGGGCGTTGGTACGAATATAGCAATGCAAATAACAAGTCTAGTTACAGTAATCGATTTAACTTTTTTAACAACGGGGCAAATAAGATCGTATATGGTATCATAGGCGCAAATGTGTTGGTCTTTTTCACTTGGAATTATGCGCGTGAAAAACTCAACAAATATCATGAAGGAAGTCTATTCAAGTTTATGGTTGATAATTTTACGTGCTCCGTCGATGGAATAAACAGTGGGCGCATATGGACCGCGATAACGTCAGAATTCAGTCATATAAATCTTCCCCATTTGGCCGTTAATATGTTTGCATTGTATTCGATTGCTCCCGAGGTAAAGGATATTTCGATATGTTTTTTGTTACTATTTTAACAGGCGAATAAGTATTCACCAACAAAGCGTGAACAAAAAAATAGATTGCTCGATTCTTGGGTGTAAAAAGATTTGTTAATTTCTACCTTCTTTCATGCATCAGCGCATCTGCCATGCACTATGTTTATCATAAAGCAATCTTACCCAAAATCAAAGGCGTTCCATACGAGAGAATTCCTAAATCTGTGTCGCTGGGTTCGTCAGGTATGTTTTAAACTGATACACTTAATAATCACATTTTCTCCATACTATACATGTGCTTTCTGGATATAACAACATGGTTTATCTTATAGGTGCTGTGTCTTCGGTAGTTGCATTTTTTTCCGCGCTTTATCCAAATGCCAAGTTTCTTATCTTTTTTGTGATTCCTTGTCCAGCATGGCTAACCGCTGTAGGATTTATTGGATATGACGTTTATAGATCGGCATCTGGAAATGTAATAATCACTGATATTTGTGTTATAAACTATTTTTTGAACTTTGATTAATATTACACCACTAGGTGTTTTAGCACCAACGCATTAGCCTAAGAGATGTTGATTCAATGTAACGGGTGTTTATGATAAATAATGTAATATAGAAAGGAAATATTGACAGTTCAGCACATATTGGTGGGGCAGCTTTCGGTCTGATGTACTACTGGAGATATGTTCGACCTTTTATCAGGAGATAGATTCCACAGCTTGTACCCAAGCACGATCTCGAATATCTGGTAGCTCAAATACCAAAAGACGCCAGGTTTAGTTTTAACCATATTTTGTGACTTTTGTTTTTGTAAAAACAAGAGAGAAAAAACATGCTGGTAAAAATATCAACGATGTATTTTCGTACTTTATAGATGCCTTAAGCATTTATCCTCCAATAAAATATCATTTTTGTGTATTCGTATTAAGTTTTTCAAGATATCTGATGTCAGTGGTGTTTATTAGGTTATGAATAAACAATTCCTACCTGAAATGAATTGAGTCCAGTTTGAAGATATTAGGCTTATGTTTTCTTAAGACTGATCGGAGGGTGTTAATAATCTGTTACCCATAAGCTGGCCGAATAATTGCCAATACTTACCATTGGAAATTTGGTACAATATATATTTATTTTTTCCAATAATTTTTTTGATTTGTAAAAATTACAGGTTGAACAAAACAAAAATGTTAAAAAAAGGAGTAAGAGTAAAAGAACAATCGGCGATATGAAGATAGGAACTCTGTTATACAATCGGCTCACGGATACTCCAATGGTCCTTAAAAGCAGCAAACCACTTTCTGTATACATACATTGGCCCTATTGTGAATACAAATGTAATTTCTGTAATTTTAACAAGTATGTAGAGCCAAACATTGACCATAAAAGGATACAAGAAAATCTGATAAGAGAGCTCAGCTACTTTTTTGAAAAAACTGGGAAAAGAGAAATACGCAGTGTGTATTTTGGAGGAGGAACCCCTAGTTTGGCAGAACCAAAGACTGTCGGTGCTATATTGGAGTTCATTGAAAAAAGAATGGTAATGAATCCAAATGCAGAGATCACGCTTGAATCTAATCCGTCCATCAGGGAAATCGAGAAAATGAAGGAATTTAAACAGGCCGGAATTAACAGGTATTCAATAGGGATACAGTCCTTCGACGACAAGGTATTGGAATGGATGGGGCGAAAACACAGCGGCAAGGATGGAATCAAGGCTCTACAAACTGCACAAAAGCTGTTTGGTAATGTTACCTATGATCTGATATTTGGCATTCCAGATCAAGATATAAAAGCCTGGGAAAGTCAATTGGACATAGGATTGAATGCCTGTGACAGCAATAATTTATCAATTTACCAACTGACTGTGGAATATGGAACGCCGCTCCATGCACAATCAAAGTTTTTAAACATCCCAGGTGGCGATCAGATGGCAGATATGTACGAAATGGCATATAATAAAACGAAGCAAAAAGGAATGTATAGATATGAAGTTTCAAGCTACGCAAAAGGAAAAAAGTACGAAGGCATACATAATAAGCAATATTGGAATGGAGGTGAGTATATAGGTGTGGGCCCTGGTGCTCATGGAAAAAGTGTTATGAATGATTATCTGGTTAGCACAGAATGTATTAGAGAGCCTAAAAGATGGATGACGCAGGTAGAAAACCAGGATATTGGTCATGGTGTAGCCAAGACAATTAACTATTCCTGTGATAGTGACAACGAAAAGAAAGAAATGGCCTTAAAAATGTTGGTTTTTCTCGGATTGAGAACGATATATGGAATCAGAGAGTCTACATTTAGGGATACTCATGACCTTTTATATAAAAAAAAGAATTTAGATGCCACTCATTCTCGAAATAATAGTTTAAAATCGTTTTTGAACTCTAAAAATGTACAAGAATATGTGAAAATTGGGTTTCTTGAATGGAGAAATGAAGAGGGTACGAGAGAAGGGTGCAGCGAGGATTTTTCTTTGGTTCCAACAGATAAGGGTTTACAGGTTATTGACTCGATATTGTTAAATATAATGTGGTAGCATCTTGTTAGTGAATTCTTTACTTTTTAACGGCTCGTTACTGTGAGTTTTATAGTACTGCTATAAAAAAAAATGAAGTTTGTGTTTAGTAATGTATTTTAGTAGATTATTATTTGGATCGTCGTGAATAAAAGTCTAAAGGTGTTGTTGAAGATGTAGCAATGCTTAGGTAAAGGTTGTGCATATAAGGAGAAATTAGCGGTTGCAAAGCTGCCAGTGGTCA